>JAEQBH010006357.1:0-251826 GCA_016808115.1 Tetrastigma voinierianum | reverse complement strand
GTTATGGTTGATTACCTCACTAAATCGACTCATTTTGACCTTTTGCCAATCAATTTTACTTCCGCTAAAACTGCTGAGTTATTTGTTGATATGATGATCAAGATACATGGTTTCCCAAGCTCTATTGTTTCTGATCGTGATCCTATTTTTGTGTCCAACTTTTGGAAGCGATTATTTGAGTTAAGTGGTACTACTCTCCATCATACTACGACCTATCACCCACAATCTGACGGTCAATCCAAAGTCGTGAATCGCGGTTTGGAACAATACCTCAAAGTTTTCACTGGGCGACGCTTTCATCAACATGGGTCACTTTCTTAAGTCAAGTAAAAATTTTCTCAGAATCTAACTATCATTAAAATGGCTCAAAAACCTCCCTTCGCTCTATTCGCCATCCCTCACCAACAATTCCAACCTATACTATGAGCTCTACTTCAATCCAAGCTCTTGATGAGATGTTACGGGAGCGAGATGCCTTGTTACGTTCTGAAAAGACAACCTCCACAATGCGCAACACCGTATACAACAGTGTGCTAACCTTCATCGGTGTGTACTTGAACTTGTAGTGGGTGACATAGTTTTGGTTCACCTCCAACCTTACCGCCAGACTAGTGTTGTTAAACGTTGCTCCAATAAACTAGCCAAATGCTACTATGGACCCTTTTAGATTACTAGTTGTCGTCTGACGCGCACGTTTCGCCATCCTATTCGAGTCCAAAATTCATCCAGTATTTCATATCTCCATGCTCAAGCCATTCCATGAAACTAACATCCCCACCCCTTGCCCACTTCCTCGTCGTGGACAATCGCCTTTTGTCCCTTCCTCACAGCTATCAGATGTTTGAACAAGACTCCATCAAGTTGCAAGGTAAACACATCAAATCTTAGTCCAATGGCAAGACAGTTCCCAAGAAAATGCAACATGGGAGTTCTTTGATGAATTTTGCAAACTATATCCTCATTACAACCTTGAGGACAAGGCGTTTTCTGAAGGAGTGGGAAGTGATACAACCCAACCCATTTTATTGAAAATCCCTACCTCGCCTAGCACCAACCCGATGGAAGAGCAGCCCAGCACGTCAATGGACCTAAGCAAACCAGATGATGATGATAAGAGCCCACGAGGCCCAACACGCAACCGAAACCTTCCCAAATGGTTGCAAGACTGTCGCTTAATCCGTTAGTCTTAATTTTTGTTTTTATCGGTTTTGTAGCTGAAGATAATCTTTTTGTTGTAACCAAGTCAATGTAGGAGCGAAAGCACCCTCCCCTCGTTTCACTGCTGCAGATTATTACTCCGACCTCTTGTAGAATTAAAGAAAAGAAAATAGAAACCGGAAGTTCTTCTCTCCCTTAACGTTTTCTCTCTACCTCTTCCTCTTCCTCTTCCTCTTCCTCTTCTTCTCCTCAAGAGTTAGCACACTCACTCGAAGGGTGTTTATTCACCTAATTTGTGTGTATTATGGTTAGGCTCAAGGATTGATAACTTATATCAAACGATATTTTTGTAATAAAAAAAATTATAAAATGATTTAAAAAAGGAAAGTTCTTATGCAGAAAAAAGAAATGCCTAAAATAGAAGCACACAATCATCATGGTTAAAATCAAAATCGTAAGTATGTATAAAACATAAAAACAACCATCATATCCGGAAGGTCTTCCCATAGCCAGTTATTCCACGCCTCCCGCTAGCGTGATTACCACCGCCCTGACACGTGTCAATCGCCCGACTCTCACTAAACCCCCTCTCCCTCTCTCTCTCCTCACTTCTTCACTTCACTCGTTCTTTCTCTCTCTAAAAATCAGGGCTTTTGTCTTTTCTTTTTCCTTCTGTGAACCCTAGAAATTTCTGAGTCTTTTTTTTTTTTTCCATTTTTGATCTATATCCTAGAGTGTTTTTTTTTTTTTTTGCTGGTCCAATGGCGGAGTTACAGCCACCGGAGGGTCAGATCAACGGCGGAGGGGCGGCGGCGGCGGTATCGTCGGAGAATATTGGGGGGAAGCGACAGAGGAGGCCGAGCGTCCGATTGGGGGATATCGGGGATCAGCCGTACGATTCGCATGTGAATCGGCGGAGCAATAAGCAGTGGAAGCTTACGGTGGAGAGCGACGCCAAGTACAGGAAGGAGTCTGGGAACATAGGTAAGGCGTCGAAGACTCGGCCTTTGATGAATTTGAGCACCGGCGGGGGTGAGTTCATCAGTTTCCAGAGGGCGACGATAAGGGGAACTCACCGATTCCGCGATTGGGAGTTGGAAAGTGAAGGATTCGAAGAAGCGAGGCCCCGCGACGAAGCGAGTGAGATCGAATTGGGTGTCCAAAGTGGACGAAGAAGGCGGCGGCGGCAGCGGTGGAGGCGGAGGCGGCGAAGGGGATGAGAAGTTCAGCGGAGGCGAGGACGTGGACGACGGGTTTAGGGATTTCGAAACAGACCTGACAGCCCAAGTTGAAGAACAGCCCACCATTCTAGAGAACATGACAGTCGACCATGGGAATGACAGGGAGGTCTTATTTCATGGCCAGAGGAGGCCCATTCGATCTAGGGTTTCAGAGGGCAGGGACCATGATGGGGTAGAATTAGAGGGTCCATCCGATACAGATGCCAGAAACTGGAATGCAGATAGAAATGGAAACAGCGGGAGAGGGCGGTGTCAGTCCAGAGAAGATGGAGTTAGAGACTGGCTGAATGAATTAGGGCTAGGACGGTATGCTCCTGTGTTTGAGATTCATGAGGTGGATGAGCAGGTATTGCCATTGTTGACATTGGAAGATCTCAAAGACATGGGAATAAATGCCGTTGGATCGAGACGGAAAATGTACTGTGCAATTCAGAAGCTAAACAAGGGGTTTTCATGAGTTTTCTTTGTTTATCAGTCAATGAATGTAATGGCCAGAAAAAAACTCAGCCATGGAAATCAAAGGGGTGGGTTTCAGCTTTTGGTATATTTTCTCTCAATCTAATCTTAGTAGTTTTGGAATTTTATTGCCCTTTTTACCTAATGTTTTGTTTTTGTCACATTCATTTCAATCTTCATCTGCAATTTACTGAAGTAATTCTATAAAATCTTGATTGCCAGACTACAATGAGGAAATAACAAGAGAAAACGACCGCATAATCATTGTCATCCTCATTTAAATTCATCCATTTGTTGCTCCAAGTTGTTGCTGGATCTCGAAAATATGTACTTGATTTTGGTTGCTTCACTTGTTGTGTTTGGTAAAGTTTGTGTTAGAAAGCTTGCTTATGCTGAAATTCACATCTCACTTTTTAGGCAAATGATTCATGATTAGTTTATGGGTTGTTACCTTACTTTTCTAGATCAGTTGTTGATACAATTTGGTATTTTCATTAGAAGTTGTTTCCTTGTGTCTGTTCTTAGTTGAGTGGGTTGTAAGTCCGACCTCTGCGACATTTTCCATGGGCCATCTTTCTCTATTGATGAGGTCTGTTATGATGGAGGATGGGTACTTCTTTGTCTTTATCCATCAGTCTGATGGAGCTCAGTTGATCAGTACCTATGGAAAGTAGCAGCAGCTCCTTTTGGTATAAGTTTTGTCTCAATTTCTCGCTTACATGATCTTCCAAGGGTATGGGCTGCAATGAATTAAATAGTCTTCAAAGATTTTTCAGATTAATGTATAATCTGGATTGCAGATCAATATTTTAGAAGAGGCTATGATGTTGACAAAATCGCCAATGGGTTAGAATTTGTATTTTTGTGCATGTGGTCTTTGGTTGCAGGGAGATGTAAAAGAAGAGGTTGATGATGACTTGGAAGATTTCACAATATGGTTATGATTAATTGCTAAATGTAGAAGATGATGATCTCAGAGTTAACAGAGCACACAGTGTTGTTTCCATGGCTGAACGACGAAGAACGTAAGATCCACAAGCTGTTGTGATGAGAGGCATGAACAAGTATCCAAGGGTGGGCAGTAGGTTAGTCAATCTCTCAACTAGTTATATCAAGGTAGGCTTGTGTTTTTCTTTCTGTTTTTTTTTTTTTTTTTTTTCTTTTGATAGCGTAACACTTTAGTTACAAATTTAGTAAATTATCCCTATTGGGACTCAAACCAGGGACACCTCCCCTCCCTATGCTCTACCTTTTTGAAATATTAAGCGCTCTACCACATGAGCTAGACACGATAGGCGGCTTGTGTTTTTCTGTGTTGCACATGGATATTTATTCATCATCCAAACGGGGGTGGACAACACTTAGATAATGAGATGATATTTCTCTTGTTTCCATTTCCTGGCTTTTAATGCTGTTTTTGTGTTATCCTCCTATGTTTTGAGTGGATATAATTGCCAACCCAGTTGGTTCTTCTTCTGCCTCTGTGTGGTAAAAGAAAATTGAAGGAGGTTTTTTTTGTCTTAAAGTAGTTGATTTTAACATTGCTTCAGAAATGATTGTGGGGGGAGCTGAACTTGTTCCATCCGAAAAGGAAATCTTGGTACAGGAGGCCCTTGTCTGTACTTTTAATCTAAACATTTTGCATAATGGTGACTTGAATTGAGATGGAGACAGCCCCATTTTTTTAAGGTTCCTTCCATTCATAATCATAAATTTCCCTCTCTAGTCTCTCTCATACCTTCTTCCTTTTGAATCTTTGATCATCAATTTTTATTTTCCCTTCACATTTGTTTTTTTCTTCCTCTCAAGCTTTAATTTATTCACAACGAAAAAGAAAAAGAAAAAGAAATAAAATAAGCGGATGCCGCCTTGGTCACTGTTACTGTTACTATGAGAGAGGATAGGATCTAAGATGGTTTCTTTCAAGTACAAAAGATCCTATCCTAGATCCTGGTTGCTTTTATAGCAGAGCACTAAGGCTATTTTTAGTTTTGGTTTTGGCTTTTAAGGTGATCAGCAAATTAAAAGTGGCTTTAAAACAAGTAAATCTTTTTTTTATTACTTTTTTTTTTTTTTTTGGAATACACTCTAGTTTCGAACTCTACTGGCACTCAAACTGTCCTTATTATGACTCAAACCATGGGTCCCTCCATATGCTCTTATGTATGTTTTAATTTTAGACGCTTTATCATTTGAATTAGACATGATGAAATATTGTGTTTATTAATATATTTGTCTAATTTTAACTAAGTTTAATTATATTTTAGATTCTTTTTCTAGTTTCCATAATAATATAAAAAATAATATTTTACCATGAATACGGGAAATCTCAGTCATTGAGTCGAAGTAAAAACTAATAAAATCAGAATAAAAAATAAATCAAATTACAAAGCAATAGGATTGAGAGAGAGAGAGTAGTGAGTCATGGTGCTTTGTCCCAAAATACCATTAGTTTGTCCCAACATAAAGATGTGGGGGAGTTAAGAAAGATGTGAAAGCAGTCTTACCATTTGTTACTGTGGGCGCAAATGGTTATGACTTCGGACGAGCTTTGTCCCAAAATAATATTTTTCAAAAAAAATTCTCTAATTAACATATGTTTAAAAATAACGTTAAAACTAATCTTTTATTATCACATCATCAAAACCATAATTATAATTGATAATTATGACTTTAAATTTAAAGTTAAAACCGTAGTTAATAACGTAATCACTGGTCACGGTTTTAACTTTAAGCTTTTACATTATAGGTGGTGATTGCGGTTTTAACTTAGAAAAATTTAAAACTGTATTCATCCATTAATGTGATAATAAAAGATTAACCATATTGAAGGAATTATGGCAGCATTTGTACATACATACAGATCAAAATCTCATGGCAAATCACATAGGGTCTGGACCTAGAAAACACAATGAAAAAAGGGTCTCACCCTTTGAACTTTGAAGGGTAATGGTATATAAACAAGGAGGAACTTTCAAACCCCATATAATTTAGAAACAAAAGACAGTCCCTTTACTTTTTCTTTTCTTCTTTGGTTTTTTTCTTCTCCAACCCTTTAAAAACAAACATATCAAAGCTGATAATATGACATTTTACCAGCAGTTAGATCAAAGGTAGATCTCCTTTTGGGGCTAAACAGTTGCACTCTCCTCCGTTTTTCATCTTTCACTCCAGTTTCACTCTGCTTTCCTCCTGCTGTTGCTTCCTGGGCTCAGCAGGGAAGTACTTTATGCCCACTAGGTCGCCAACTCGGCTGATAACCTGATGAAAACCAGAAGTTCTAATCAGAGAATCAATGACAATTATACTACCAAAATTCCGAATCCATGGGAGTATTTTAGTATATTTGCGTTATTCTTAAATTGCGGAGCTGAACTAAGAATACAGCATATAGCAAGCATCATATGATTCTGAATTTTCCATCCATGACATTGTTTCTCTTTACTCATACCACTCAACCAGATTCATTTTCCACTGAATTAGGGCATGAGTCTTGAGTGTTCAGTTACAGTATGTTCCATGACTGTCCATATGCTACATTAAATCTATGATTATTTGGAAAAATAAAAGCAAATAAGTTTGTGATATTAAACATATTGACTTTAATAGTGATGATGACAATACGAAAAAAATCATGACTTATCAAAAAAATAAAATAAAAACTGATGCACTTTATACCAGAAGTTTATTTTGATTCATAGCATTTCCAGTAAATATATCTGTTCTTCTGGGAATTTCCTAGCAATCTTCAAAAAAGGATTGTAGTTTCCAAAGGATTTGCAAAATCAAGAAGTGTGTCACAAAGGCGTGCATTAGAGTTCGCATATGATCTCAACAGGTTGGTCAGTCAGTCAGAGGAAGTGCACGTTATCATAAATGCAGGGAACACAAGGAAATAATGCCTATCCAAAAAAAAAAAGACAAGCAAATAAATTCCAAATAGCTGGCAAAATATATAAAACAATGACCTCCAAGGCTTTAATCAGGTCTTCCCGGGTATGAGAGGCAGAAATGCAGATCCGTGCCCTGGCCAAAAGAAGTGGAGTAGCTGGAAAAGCAACAGTCACAACTGCAACCTGGAACAGCATAACTAATTAATACCAACCACAGAAGTTATCACGAATAGAAGGTTAATGAGCAGCATCACACAAATGCATGAATTGGAATCTCTGTATAAATGCATGAGCTAAAATCTCTTTATTGCAGATACTTTAATCAAGAATGAAAAGAAATGAATGATGAATATCCAGAAACTTAAGATAAAGCATACATTCTGTTTGAGACACTCCCTCGAAAAGGCAGGAATTTTGGCTGGATTGTAAAGCATTATTGGCATTACAGGAGAATCATTATCTCCAAGAACCTCAAAGCCCATCTTCTGCAGTTCTGATCTGAAAAAGTTACTATTCTCACGTATTTGTGCCAGTTTCTGAGCCCCTAATATCCAAACAAAAAGAAAATCAGAACAATAACCAAATAAGCTTGCAGAGCTGCATCAGCCGCCATTTATAGAATAGGGATTTTAAACCTCTACTAGAGCCATCTTCTCCAAGAATAACCTTGATGGAAGATATAATTTGCTCTGCAGCTGGAGGTGATATTGAGGTTGCATACAGATGAGCAGGACAAGTGTATTTTAGATATTGAATCAGTTCCTGAAAGAGCAAGAACATTTTAATCAATTTAGATGAACAACCATGATCTATAACTCATTCCAATAGTTGAATCCTCCTATTAGTGTCATAGACTCATAGAAATAGAATAAAAGAAGATGAGAAATGCAGTGCAGTTATTGTCTCATATGGGCATTAAACTGCATCACTCATCAATCTATGTGTTGGCTATCCAAAGGAAAAGGAAAAAAAGAAAAAAGATAAGTCTGCAGCTTCCTATAGCAGCCCTGGTATTAGAAAATGCCAACAATTTAACTTGTCAAATAATGAGTTTTAAGTGAGATAAAAAAGATCAGAAGACACATTCATCCAGAATTTTAACTCAGATCCATAATAAGCACCTGAAGCCTGGTTAAAAGGCAACAATTGGGGTGAGGATGATGAGGTTCCAGGCTTGATCCCACATAATCACCCCAAATGATTTTTTTTTCTTTAGGAAAAAGCAAAACAAAAGTTAACCACAAAAGAATAGCTCAGATCCCTAATATAGTTTCTCACTTCAGGGAATCTTAAAAACAAGTAAATTATGAAGTTATCTGACTCTCTATTTTCTAACTTATTGCTTTGTTTTAGTTCAAATTGACGCCAAAGATAAATATAAGTGGATGGTGATGACATTTATGCTTCGAGATGTCCTAAATCACAATTGTTACTTTACAAATTCATTGGTTGAACCAAGAAAGCATGCAAGAAACAAACCTTAGATCCAGCAATATAACCACCACATGATCCAAAAGATTTTGTGAAAGTTCCCATCATAATATCCACATCAGCAGTATCAACTTCTAAGAGCTCACAGACACCTCTTCCTGTTTTCCCAACTGCTCCAATACTGTGTGCCTCATCCAAGTAAACATATGCCTACTCCAAACAGAAAGAAAGCAAAACGACAAACAAAAATATTTATGAAAACTGAAAAGAGAGGCCCTAAGTTGAGATGCAAGGAAGGGAAAACAGAGCTAAGAAACAAAAGAACAAGATTAATCATCAGAAGCTTCATCCATCATAATAACCAATGCTTTAAAAACAGATCGTGACTAAACCTAAAAGTTAATGTTCACTTCGTTTCATCGGCTCGGACGCCACAACCGCACAACAAGAACGAATAAATATATTATTTATATTTCATTTAAAATTTAAAATATATAATTACTAATATTTAAGATATTATTTTTTATTTTTTATATAACAAAGTATTTTAAAAATTTATTTTAAAAAATATGTATAATGTTTATATATGAAAGCATATTAAAAATGGAAGAAACTTATTTATATAAATATATACTTAATTAGTAGTACATATAATTTTATAATATCTAAAATAATTTCACTCCATGAGCTCGCATTATTTAATCAATTTTTTTTGCTACAAGCCTTTTAACCCTACAAGTATTCTGTTAAACGACGAGTTTCGGCGTAAAAAGCATCAAACAATGCCGCTTTTAACTTTAAAAAACAAAAAAAATTGTGGAGAGAACCTGGCCGATTCACGAACCCAGTTTCTGCTTCTCCTGCTCAATGAAAACGGCTTGATTGAACTCGATCGGTTTTTAGGCCGGTCGACGTTTGACCGACGGATCCATGTCCGTACCCACTTTTCAAAACATTGATAATAACACATGGAAGGGTAGAAGAATCATCCACCCACACTCAACATACACACATATAAAATAACTTATATGTCATGTTGGCATAATTGTAGCATGCATTGCAGGATTGCAGGTTCTTTTGAGTAGAAAAGCAGAACTTGAAAAACAAAAGAAGAAAATTAATTTTATCTAAAGTTTCACTTATACAGCATATCCAGCCTTTTCATTTGGGATTACTTCTAATGTTTAAAACATGAGAATGCAAAAGTTACCATCTAACAGATCTACAACCTTATATTTCTTGCAGATTGCAACAATCTCTGGGAGTTTGCAGAGTTCCCCTTCCATGTGCTATATATCCTTCCACAACAACAATTATCTTCTTCCATGGTCTGTGTGTCCGGGGTTGTCCTCAGCAATGTGTTCTCTCAAAACTTTCCAAGTGAGATGGAACTATAAAAAGATGACATAAACCATATATCCTTAAGAACCCACAAATGTATGTTTCAAAGGTAAATTTATCCCAAAAACAAATGCAATGTCAACAAACTGTTGTGTTGGAAAACTCGAATGGTAGCTCCTGATCCTCGAGCACCATTGACAATTGAGTTGTGGTTCAGAGAATCACTGATTATCAACCCCCCCTGTAAATCATCACAATTAAATAAGAATGTCACATTAAGTAATGAATTCAATGCCCATGCATTACATAAGCCTTGTAAGATGTATAATTTCAATTTAAATAAATGAATACCTTCCCAATCAGGACTGGAAGGATAGCAGAATTTGTCACATAGCCCATGCCAAAGACTATGGCAGCAGGCTTTCCAACAAAGCTTGCAACACATTCCTCTAGTTCTTTATGCAATGTTGTGGTGCCTGATCATATATTTTAGTTAATGGACGCCCATGTTCATGAAAACGACTACCTCGAGGAAAAAGGGGAGGAAAGAAAACGTACCTCCATCAACACGTGTGCTACAAGTACTTGGAGAAAACCTCTTCAAAGACTCAATTACACGGGGTGTGCAGAACTCATCTGCTGCAGCAAATCCAAGGTAATTGTATGACCCCAAGTTAAGACACTTGCTTATCTTTGCGGTTCGTCTGCATGAGATTGAACCAAAAAATTTCATCCACCAAACATTTCTGATTGAGTTAAAATTCCAAGAGATTCCCAACAAGCCACCATACAAAAACTTAATTAAATTCTCCATGCAGCACACTAAGCCATTTATTACACAATGCCAGAGACTAAGGTTAAAACCAAACCATAGTTATTGAAAAGCAACTATATACTCACTTTAGCGTCTTGTTATTGTCATTGGAGAACCTTTCAACTACATCAAACCAAGCATCTGGAGCACTCGATATTGGTCTGCCAAAACAGTCCTGGATATGCATCAATGAATGGAATATTAGTTACAAATTTTGAGCTGCTCAATCATGCTTCCAGCGAATCAAATAGCTACTTAGTAGTCAAACACAAAAAAATCTAAGCATGTTTATGATCTTTAGCTACCATCCTAGAAAAAACAACCAAATGCAGAAATGCGCAAAAAGAGTTGGATTCCAAAAATTTGCTTTTCCAACCAAACAAAATTGCTTTTTCCTCAGAACAAAAACTTTTTCTCCTTTGTTATTTCTACAATTTCCACCAAACCAACTGACACGAAACACGTCTCTATTCCACTTTCCCGCAAATTTCGTTCAATAGCTCAGAAATCCAACAACTTTCAGGTTCTCATTAATTTCCTCACAATTTTTATTCCGTAATCATCGAAAAATACGAACATCAAAATTCCTTGCAATCAAACACCTGGATACGAAAATACAGCCTGCGAATGTAGAAATCCTCAAGCCCCAAGCAGATCGGCGCGTAACCCTAGAAAGCCGCAACAACAACAGTAATAATCTCACAAATTAAATTTCCAAAGCACTAAAAAAAATAAACAAAAATAAATGGAAATAAAAAGAAGAAAATGGACCTGAAGATTACTGGCTTTCCACCAATCAAAGATCTTTCTGAAAAAGTCTCGAAACTGGCCGAAGGCGAAGAGCAATCCATAGCTGAAGAGAGTAGTCAAGGCGGTCAAATACGGAATGGTAATCATCTCGCTCAGTTCATTCAAAGCTCCAGATCTGAAATCCAGAAATCATTCATTCCCCAAGCGCAGTCGGAGATTTTTCATGTGAGAGAGGGAAGGGAGAAGTCAGAGAGACGCCAATACATGTGGGCCCCACTTCGGAAAATCAAAAAGCCCACAGTTGATTCCAATTTGGGGCCTCTGATCTGGCTGCTCTTCAGCCCAACTGTATTCTTGTTTGAGTCCAATAAATAAATAAATAGCAAACATATATACAGGCAAATAATATATATATATATATATATATATATATATATATATATATATATATATATATATATATATATATATATATATATAATAAACTATTTTACGTATTTGAGTTATCAAAATTATTGAAAACGTTATCAAAAATTATTTCTTGATAATTAATATGAAAATTGTCCAATAAACCCCTATTTGCTATGATTTTTGTAGAAATAATTCAAATAAATAAAATTAATAATACTTTTCAGATTTTTTCATATTTCCCTATCTTTAGAAAATAAAATATTTTTTCACTTCAAATCGGTATACTTTTTTTACTTTTGTCCATCACGTCTAACTCAAGTAATAAATAATTTACCTTTAAAACATGTAAAATAACATATAGAAAGGAGTCCCTAGTGTCAAATCCAAATTGTTTATAAACTTGAAACTTAAATGCACGAGTGCTAAGCTATTAAATTAAGGCTTTTGATTGTTGATTTTTATAAAAAAAAATTTACTTACCTCCGTTAGGAACCTGAAATGGCCAAAGGCTGGGTTAAAAATTACTTTTAAAAATTATTTTCTCATGCTTAATTTCATCGCGAAAAAAATGACAAAATGAAAACTAATATAATCAAAAAATTTCAAAATTTTACATATTTTTAAATTTCTTCATCCTTATTAAATAAAGTGAAATAAATAAATGAGTTGGAATAAACATATCAAATTAGTTTATAAAGTTTAAACTTATTTTTTATTATTATCTTTCAAATTTTATTTCTTTCTATTTTTCCTTTCTATTTTATTTCCTTAGTACTTTTTGGGTTCCAAACATAACCGAAAAGTACTATGGAAGGAAGAAAATAATAAGAGAAATGATTTTATCATGTTTAGCTTCAATAAAATATAAAATAAAATGGAATATAATCAAAATCCCTCAAAATTTTATGTATTTTTAAATTTTAGTTCTTAGATAATAGAAATATGAACCTCTCGATTTTCATCTTTATTTTGCCCTGCAAGACTCTATTTGTAACTCCAAAAGTGAATACTAAAAAAAAATTAGCGAAAAACATTTTCTCACGTTTTGCTTTTATCGCTAAAATATAAAAACCAATCAAATATAATTAAAATTTCAAAATTTTAGATATTTTAAAAAAAATTTGTCTTTATATAATATAAAGATATATAAACAAATAAAATGAAAGCTTTAATAAACATATAAAATTAATTTACAAGTTTTTAAAACCTATTTTTTATTTTTCTCTAATTTGTTTCCTTCCACTTTTTTTTCTCTATTATCTCTCATTAATACTTTCCCGATAACAAAAGGCAGAGTCTTAAGGTTCCCCCCCTGAATTTTAATCCTAGCTCCGCCACTGCTTAAAACTAGAGTGTACTCAAAAAAAAAAAAAATTTACTATTTTTCCTGTTTCACTACTTTTCTTCCATTTTTAATTAAAAAAAATTTTAAGAAAATTTCGAATCCAATTTTTATTTTTTTTATTTTTCCATGGAAAGAAATAAAATGTGTAAATTTCTATAAGTTGATACTTGATACAAACTGCTAAGCAAATAATTTATACTGAAACAACCTTATCACCAAAAATTCAATCGAACTCCACCGCCACAGCCACCAAAGGGAGATGGCAAATTTGTCTTTCCAATCAACCTTCTCCTTGCAGCGAACTCCAATCTGTTTTCAAAAATTAACGCCAAACGCCATTTCAATCCCTGATGTGCCAAAGATCCATAACAAATTGGCTATTAAAACGACAAGTGCAGACTAAAACACAATATTTTATCAATTCAATATTTTTTATTAAAAATATAATTAAACTCATAAATACGGACGTAAATAAAGCTTCGTCGGTATGAACAAGAAATTTACCAACCGCTATTTTCAACCTTTCCATTCTCTCCAAAGCTATCAACATGTCACCCCAAACTCTAATTTTCATTTTACCACCTTTACGCCACCTCCGCCGAATCATTTTCAAAGGCTTGGTGACGCCATTTTAATCTGCTACGTGACAGATCTCACAAGAATCCTCCCCGTCGGAAATGGCTCTTAACCTTCTATTTTTAGAGAGATTAAGCATCAACCATTCTCGAAAAGGAGAAGAGAGGCATCCGGGGTCCTAGGCATCCCCTTGCAATTTCCTCCAAAACTGATCAACCGTCGAACAAGTTAGAAAGATGTGATTAAGGTCTTCTATTTCCTCACGAAAAAGGGAGCAATAAGGATAAGACGTGAATCCTTGTCGGTTCCTCTCTTTATTTGTTAAAATCCATTCATGATGGATTAGCCAAATAAAGGATCGAATTCTTTGAGGCACATGAAGTCTCCAGATTCCCTTCCAAAAACCAAGAGGTGGATCCTCTATACCCTACAAGGAAAGAGAATAAGTTGACTTCACCGAAAAAATCACATTCGATGTGAAATTCCAACACAACCGATCCCGAGCATCTGCATTTTGCCTTAACAAGACCGTTGATAGAGGCGCACGCCCCAAAAACTCAAAATCACTCGACCACCCACAACCTCGCTGAATCTATATACATCCGTGACACGGCACACATACCCAGCAAAAACACGCCACTCACCAAATACTAATACTCATCAAAATATACCTAACTATATTCCAATAAATTTCTAAGAGTCAGACATTACTCTTAATACGACACATATTAAAATTTACAATTTAATACATATTATCCCAAAAACTTCAAAATATAACCCTAGCTTCAAAATTCCGCCTAAAACGGTACTCCGTCTCTCGAACGCTCCCAGACTAAAAAAAATATTCCCTCGACAAGGGCGAAGTATCGCCCGCAGGCCACCACCCTGAACTGAAGTTACTCCCTGCACCTATGCATATGCAATGATCCAAAATAAACACACACTCAAGAAATACGATCTTACTGAACGCCTACACGCCATCCCCTTGTCTCGAGTCCCCCACCGACTCCATCACACTCGCCTAAGCCATGTATGAGAAAACACCATTTTCAAAACAAAAACTGTTGTTCTTGAAAATACACTACCAAATGCCTGTGAAAATATGAGACTACCTCTTCGAAAGCGTAATGCTACGTGGTAACTTTCCAAAATATCATGGTCCCTATCCAAATGATCCGTTGGACCGCCTCCTAACCCCATTCCCTCCCAAAATCATCCCTACGAAATTCCTGCAACCATGTTTGTTTTTCGTAAAATTTCATGTCATGCACTCACACTCAATTTCTAGTTACCTCACAAGATATTAAATGATTAAGCCTCAACCATTTTTATACTAATATATCAAATACGCATATATTCTCAAATTTACAATCACACCACATGTAATTCAATTTTTGATCATATTAACATACAAATTAGTCACTCAGCTAAACACACCCTATTTCCAATACACACAATTATATTCCATATAAGCATCATGTTAACACATCAAACTTATACATTAACCTATTAATTCCTCACACAACTCAAGTCATTCATCAAACAATTTCAATACTAAAACATAATGACGTTATGGTCCATTTCATACAAATGGACTATTTTTACAAACAAAACAGGGATACCACCATCCAACATCTGCCTTATTTTGCTAACTGAAATTCCAAAGTGGCCATTTCCTCGCCTCATATTAATACTCAAAACACAATTTATTACATAAATTACATTCACAGCCGCTCTAAATAAATTCCATGACCATGTCATCAAGTTATCCAAACCCGCTTCCAAAAATTTTCACACTTTGCCTAAGTTTTCGATCGATCAAACTACTGCTCAAGTGCCTCAACCAACTCAATCATCAACAAAACACTTAAAACAAAGTGTAACTCAAGCAGATAACCCTCACATCACGGGAGTTTAAAACTCCCAAAACCCACGCCACAGAATTCTCCTCATGCGTAAACCACTTTGTTGTTTCGGGTCAAGAATCCGACTGGGTCCTGATCGCATTGTAATCCCAGAGGAGAAGTTACACACTCCCTCTCACTAAATCCACCATTTTGAAAACCAACACCTCTCCCACCTTCCGCACGCCCTACCACACTAAGAAGCTCTCCTTTGTCTCTCACTTACCATTATTGTCATCTTTACGACGGCCAGTATGATTTTCTTATCCACTCATCCAACCACTTTTGACTTTTCCACCCAATCGCATCACGCCACGCACAACGTGGGCCCCAATCTTGAGCTTGTTGATTGAACCTCACAAGACGCAAGACTCCTATGTGTTATTCAAATTGCGCCAAGTGTCCTACACGACGCTCGTTTTCTCGAAAAACAGAACCCGACCGTCTCGACCGACCAAATCGACGTGAGAACTAGATTTCCGCGAAGATGATTCCAACCCACAAGTCCGCTTCATCATCCGGAGATAAAAATTTTGATTTTTTACCTAAATCACCATTTTGCCCTTTAAGAAAATCTGAGTTTTCTGCCATAAAAGATCTTCAATAAAGGTTAGGAGAAGCCCTGTAAAATCCTCCCACATCCAGCCTCGTATGAGGTCTCAATAATCACTTACTTGTTTGAAAGACTCCATGAAAGAAATTTCTCGTAGAGCTAAGTTGATCAAAAGAAAATCTCTCAGCCATGAATCCCTCCAAAAAAGGGTATTTTGACCATTATACACTGTTATTCTTGCCCCTCCAAGCATTCGAACTTCCATGCTTTTTGTTAAGTTTATCACGACTAATCTTCCCTCGGACGTATTTACTAGCCAAAATACGAGCCCATAAACTATCACCCTCCAATACCAGTCTCCAAACAAGTTTTGCCATAAGTGTTAAATTCATGTTGTGCATCCTCTTAATCCTAAGGCCCCCATGTTGTTTGTCGTTAGTAACCACTACAACGAAGTGAGCTTTTAGTTGGGGTCACTAACCCCAACCAAAAGTAAAACGAAGTGCAACCATATGATATAGATGCACAATATGGGCCGTAATTAGCGTGGGTTGTTAGGTATAACTATGTTATAGTTACAATTTTAGTTTTGGCCCCTACTAAAAGTTGGTTCGTCATGGATGATGGCTTTCTTTTTCCTCGTCGCAATCAAAGCTTGTATAACAATGGATGGGGTTATCATAGCTACAACTAAAAGGTGGCTATAGATGGGATTCCTGATCGCAACTAAAACGGTGACTATGGATGGGGACATTTATGACCGCAACTAAAAAATGACTATGGATGGGTCATTTCCAAGCTCCAACTACAAGAGATGATCATCTTTTCCTTGGCCACAACTATAGGGTGACTATGGATGGGGCTATTTTTGCCGCAACTAAAAGGGTGGTTATGGATGTGGCTATGTTTTTGGTTGCAACTAAAAAGGTGGCTATGGATGGGGGCATTTCTTTCGCCACAAACTAGTGGTAGCTGATGGGGTTATTTTTTAACCCAACTAAAAAGAAAGAATATACTGGCATTTTCCCACAAGAACTAAAAGAGGAAACATATAATTTATTTGCCATGGATGGGGCAATTTTTGACGAATCAAAAGATGGCTATAGATGGGGTTATTTTTGTGGTCGCAACTAAATGGTATCTATGGATGGGGACTCTTAATGCAACTAAAAAGAGATATTCACGGATGAGGTCAGTTTCTGGCAACAACTATAAGAGAGTACGGATTGATGAAGATAATGTGATCGATTGATCAAGAACATTTATTTTAAATTAATTTCTGCCGTATCAATTCATGTCATTATGAAATAAAGGAAATAGCATTGAAAACAAAGTATTCAATCAAAATATCTCGGGACTACAAAATGTCCTAAAACTACATCAACCAAAAATGAAAAGCATCGAAAACAAAATATTCAAGCTCTGGCGTTGTAATATTGTTTTTACCAAGAGCCTTACACTTAAGTTTCTCGAGATCGTCAGACATATATATACCATGTACATAAGTTGCATTGCACATGAAGACGATTCTGGAAATTCCCTCTCCCTGTCCCTATCTCTCAGTCATATATAGCGAGGCTGTGAAGAGATAAAAAAATATCAGTGACTAAAGATATATTATCTCTTTCATATAAGAAACTATCATATGATGGTGCATTCAAAAATGAAAACAAAAATGCAAGCATGTATAGGTAACACATGTTGTGCAATAACAATGTATTATATGCAAGCATGTATTTATACATTATAATTGATCTGCAAAATGATTTAGAAATAGATGTAGTAGCATGTATTATATGTCGAGTCTATATACTTTGTACAAAATCTCCATAGACTAAATAAGAGGAAAATTGTAGAGAGACATGGAGTTTCAGTGAGTCATGAAAAGTTCTGGAGACTTGTGTAGTTATTTGAGGAGTGATAGATGAGGAGTGATATTTGAGTTGGAATCTTCTGAGAGATAATGTCAAAAGTGCTTGAAGTCTTTAGTGCATATTATGTGTTGAAGAGATGGAAAGGAAATCACGAGGAAGTTTGGCCGAGAGCTAAACAGATATCAAAACCAAGACCCTAAACTAAACCCTGCGATTGTTCTATAATATCATGGACAGCAAAACATCACATAAACTACACATGAAAAAAAAACATGTTTACATATTTTTTTTTTGAAAACATGATACATGGGTAAATTAGAATGACATTCAAAAGAGAGGGGTATAGAAGTATATGGAAACTGGAAAGTGAATTTTTTATGAGGTGGGGGTGTCGGCAAAAGCAGGGGAAATTTACTGTTTGCTTGTTTCATTAAAAGGAGGCCATGTGCATTATTATTATTATTATTATTATTATAATTTTTGTTCCTTAATAAATGAGGAGGCTGTTCTGTTCAGGAGGAATAACTAATGAGAGAAATCATTAGTTATATATTGTATAATTTTAATATAATATATGTGATGTTTATTTATGTGGAACCCGTCAAAGACTCAAACTATTTGATGAGAGAATATGATTTTTTTACCATATGCATTACAGGTTATTATATTCGGAAATCTTTAAGATATGACTTTAGTGTTGTATTGGTTTATTTTGCTTGTATTTTTTACCATATGCATTACATGCTTTAAAATCTTCCAAAAAGCATGGAAGTTCGAATGCTTGGAAGGGCAAGAATAACAATGTATAATGGTCAAAATACCCTTTTTTGGAGGGATTCATGGCTGAGAGATTTTCTTTTGATCAACTTAGCTCTACGAGAAATTTCTTTCACTGAGTCTGAAAAATGAACACATTGATAATTTCACTGAGTGCATCCTCTTAATCCCAAGCCCCCATGATGTTTGTCTTTAGTAACACAATCCCAGTTTAACAAATGAACACATTTCCTGTCATTTGAGCTCCCCCACATAAAATCTCTTATCAATCTATCAATCTTATCGCAGAGATTAATGGGAAGAATTGTAGGATACGAATTTCTAACAACCTAGATCACCATGGAAGAACACAAACATCATTTAATGGAGAAAAACACTGTAAATTACATACTCTGGAATCCACGGTTCTTTTCTTTGTTTATGAATCGATGAACAGCCGCAGTTATAACCCATCTCAAGAGTCCAAGATCTTCTCCCCAAACGACTTTCAAACCGGCTTTTATGAGATTGCCGATCACTTTTCCTTAGAAAACCGTGCATGAGAGAAATAACGTATGTGATAGAAAATGGTCCTGTGGCTCGGGAGGACTCAGCTTCTTAAATGTAGCTCTCGACCACTCTGCCCTTCCTTACACCTGCCAATTAATCCAAACTTCACACACCACCAAACTTCCCATACGATTTATTAAGAAGCCCAATAACCTCACTTAATTAGACCATCTTAATTCGCTTTTAATTCCAATTAATTAAAGCCCACTTAATGAAAACTCATTCTCCCACTCGGGGCGATATTAATCGAAACAAACCGTGCGCGCACCTTTATATCTGGCTTGCAGATTTATTCTACAGTCAATCCGATCCCATGTTTCTCGAATCGAATCACGGGCGGTATCAGATGTACTCACGCAACTCCTTCCATGGTCAATGCAGTCATTTCTAACTTTAATGATATGGATTCAATACAGAGCGCTATTAACGGACAATAATTTCATAACAGTGATACTTCATGTGTTATCCATTTTGTTAGTCCACTCTTTCTCTCCTATGTCACAAACCTAGTGTCACCGTGAGAATATCCATTATGGTTCCAACGAACCTCAGATATATATGTTACCTGATAGGTAACTCTTTTACTTAATGTGTAACAAAATATGCTATCGAGGCTAATGCCAAGAATGCCCCATAGCCTTTATTCAAGGTTTACATAATGCCTTGATATTTTCAACATTATATGTGTACTCAACTCGATAAACCTACATTCACAAATACCTTATTGAATAAAAAGAGTTGATACATATTCAATTGTCACAAAAAATAATGAAATCAATTCAACCTTTATTAGAGCAACTTAAAACTTAATAGCTCCCCACTAATTCATGATCCCAGATACTCCTAAGCCCACGCACGACATGTCGCTCAAATATACAAGGCGAAGGCCTTTAGTTAGCGATCCGCAATCATATCATCCGCTGATACGCGCTTCCACCGCAACGCCACCGCTTTTAGAACTTTTCCTATGGTCAGTACTGACCTCCATGTGCTTAGACCCTTGAGACCTCCTCGTTGTTGTTAATAAACAACACCGCAGAGTTACTCGCTGTAATACAACCGTATGGGCCTATCCACAAAATCAAACACTAACTCCTTCAATTAGGTTTCTGAGCCAAATTGCTTGAGAAGGTTTAAAAGCATGCTACAAACTCCGTCACATGGCAGAGGATGCAATTAATTTCTCGTTTCTCTACTTTTCCATGATATCGCACCTCCTCGGCTAACTTCTAAAGATATATAACCAATTGCTGACTTCTTTTTCATCCCGATACCAAATATCCGAATCAATACCCAACTAAATTTAGGCCCCTGAATACAAGCCAGAATCAACATATGGGCCATTCTGGGCACTTGATAACCTTCTCGGGCAAAGAACCCAATGATCATGTCTCGCCTGACTGACATCCGCCCAGGCTCCTGCTACAGCGCATGACGCCCAGTGCATACTTGGAGCACACATAATACCCCCAAGTGCACTAGCACAAGGTATATCTTCATTCAGCTCTATATCCGAATGAGGACATTGCGATAGACTCCAACTGAACACCTTACGCATTGGTGAGCACTTGGCTATATAGTCAGATGTCGAATCTTTCTAAAACACGATCAACATATGCCCTCTCGAGATAAAACCCAATAGTCTCGCAAGAACGATCCGTGAATCTCAATGCCTAGGACAAGACGCTCACTCAAGGTCCTTCATATCAAAGTCAGCTTGACAACATCCGTTTGTCTCATGCAAGAGGATCAAGGTCACTGTCATAAGGTAATATCATCCACATAGAGTATTAGGAAAATGAATTTCTCCCACCGACCTGGCAAAAGATATACATTGATCTACTTTGTTCTCAACAAACCATATGAAGCAACACTATGAAACTTCAAGTACCATTGTCTAGAAGTCATTGAGACCATAAATAGACTTTTTTTCAAATACATACTAGCTTAATTCGAATCATTTGCCACAAACCTTCTAAGTTGCATCATATAGACTTTCATTAAGGTCTCCATCGAGAGTGCGCTTTTAACATCCATCCGTAACCCATATCAAACAGCAACTAATGCCAAGATCACTCAAAGAATTTTAGAAGAGACTGAGAAAAGTTGCTTCATAGTCTACTCCTTCTCTCTCGAAAGAAACTCGCTACCAAATTCGCTTTAAACTTCCTCAATCTTTCCATTATGGTCCTTTTTTAGTCTTATACACCCATTTGCACTAACGGGTCTACGACCTCGTGTAATTCTAATGTCTCTCAAACTCCATTATGCCTCATAGATTGAATTTCATCTCTCATCGTGATCTAACTACGCTCACCGAGGACAAGAACAAATTTTCCTCATAAGTTATCGATCACCACGCAATCGATATCGTAGTCTTGCTCTCCCATATAGACTAAATAGTCCCATAGCCGACTGCCTCCCTAGTGGATCTCCCACTAGAAAGAGCTATAAACACATTCGCACCCGAGCCTCACGAACTTCAATAGGAGCCCGTCTCAACAATGTGATCCCTAGTCTCAACAGTTCAATATGGTATGTGAGTTTCCACAATTATTTGCATGGGAGGAGATACATACCACATTA
The DNA here is from genome assembly GCA_016808115.1 of Tetrastigma voinierianum. NCBI lineage: Eukaryota > Viridiplantae > Streptophyta > Magnoliopsida > Vitales > Vitaceae > Tetrastigma > Tetrastigma voinierianum. The sequence goes on along the minus strand of JAEQBH010006357.1, from coordinate 230,167 downwards.
CCACCGTGACTATCATCCTCAATAGTCCTGTGAGCGCTACTTTCTTCACCCACATCAAACTCCAAAACTTTCACTGTTCAAAGGACCCACAATTTTGTGCTCTCCATCGGGATTATAGAACCGATATCCCTTGAATGTTCCGTAAGATACAAAATAACAATCTAGTGGTTCGAGTCCAACTTACTTCTAATGTCGATTATATAACTTTATCAAGTAGGACATCCTCAAACCTTAAGATTGCGAAGTTTAAAGCGCCACCCATAACTCAAAAGGAGTCAATGGAACAAATTTCGTAGTACACGGATTCAAAAAATGCACAAGGTCAAGCCAAAGCTTCAAATTCCATAGAAAACCCAAATTTGTCCTACTAATCATACTCCTTACCATTTCCATAAGAGACGATCACGCCTTTCTACTATACTATTTTCATTAAGACTCCTGTGCATAGTAAACTCCGTGCCATTATCCCAGAGTCCTCTAAGTATTTGGCACTACTTCTTAAGTCATTCAAGATCACATGTTTGCCATAATACTTCCACCCTACGATCTAACAACCTTTATGACTTTTCCTAATTGTTTTCGACTTCACCAAAATCTTGAACTTGTTTCAGATTCAGATTTTCTTTAATCAAGTACAAATAACCATATCGAGAATAAATATCAATAAATGATAAAATAAAATTTCTTTACACAAGGTTGCTACATAAGGTCCACTTATATCACTGTGAATGACTTCCAACAAGTCGAACTACTTGGATCATAGCTTTCTTCTTATCTGGTCATTTTACCTCTACAACAAATTTTACGATACTTCTCTAAGTCATTTTACAGTTATGAGATATTAGTTCTTATTACCGCCTATCCTTAGAGATATGGCCAAGTCGCTTATGCCATAACGCATAGCACTCATCCTTAGGTAAAGGGTCTTTCAAAACAACCTTTTCAGCCGATAAGCCACGATATGTCATCGAGATAAACTTAATCTATATAATCCGTTGGACATATGACAAGATCTAACTTTATTTGAATTAAGAATATTGAAATAATATTGCTCTTAATTTAAGAATAATCATATGAATCCAAACATGATAATCGAAACTAAATTCCTTCTAAAGGAAGGGTACATAAATGTGTCTTTCAACATCAATTTAAAACTTAATCTAAAACTAAGATTACATCTCCTACCGAACATGACTCTCAAATTTTCTCAAGTATTCCTACGCTGAGCTTTGATTCATCCTGTTCGTTTCCTCCTGCTTATGAATCCCCCGTATGGTAAATTTCCAACATGATTATTGCTCCAATTATCAAGCCACCAAGAACTGACGGTGCTTTATAGGTTGGATCTTGTCAAACAAGTATTAAAGAATCATTACTCAGAAGCCCACGCTTGACATCCAAGCTTTAAATTTTGCACACCCTTTTCATGCACTCTTCACAAAAAGAAGGGCCGATCACCATCCTTTCAATGTCTTTCGACCTATATCACTTACTGACCTAAGAGTTTCGAGCACTCAGCCCGACTTTCGAACTTCTCTTATTCTTTCTCTTATGGGAACTAAGATATAAGGCCACATGCTCTTTTTTATCCTTCGCTTCTCCGCCACTACCCTTAAGTATCAAGTCATTTATCACTCATGCTTTTATCTTAATCAGAATATTTTATAATCCCAAATCGTAAGGGTGTCTGTGGCTTGATGCACAATGCAAGCATCGTGAATGGTACATTAAGAGCTCGAGTCGCCTTAGTCTACCATCCCGGCGACATAATCTCTAACCCCACCGTACTCCATCATACTATGTTGAAGAGCTCAGATAGCTGTTCCAACCTCAAAGATCGATCTAAACCTTCGATTTCTAGCCCCATAGCCTATCATTTCCTTAGCAAAGACATTTCATCAGGTAAACCACTTTTCATGTTCTTGTATGGATTTCTTCATCAATAACAAGCAAATCCTATTGCTCCTCTCCCAGTAGCAAAGGCTTTTCACTTCAAGATTAGAGGATGTGATATCCACGGCTTATCCATTGTAAGCGCCTATGAACATCCGCGCCTCCATTCCAAATGTGAGAAACCTCTTTCCATTTCTTAAAAATTCAATCCAGTATATGATCTCTATTGAAATGGAATGTCGCTTCACGTAAAAAATCGACTCAAAAATAAAACAAAAATAAGTATAACAAGATCATGTGAATACTCATACGTAGAATTACATACATCATCACATTAATCACCTCAAGCGCAGAATGGCGACATGTAAAGTCAGAAGATTCTCCACATCGAGATACGCCATTTAACATATTCTAATCCTTCGTGAAATCACCACCTTCGGGTGTATGGAACCACTAAGGATCACCATTTCTCATTGCATGCCATCATGTATCCTCCATGAACTAACACATGATCACCTCCTCCTCGGGAGTATGACCAATGCACAAAACATGAGAGATCCCCACAATATGAGACCGATATTTCTCAAATCCAATCATGTGCTAATTTTGGCACACATGTTCTAATCAACTCAAAATCACTCATACCAAGGATATAAACTTTACGTGACACATTCAATATATGTAATGCCACTATATTTTGTTCAATCTTATTAATAGTCAATTAATTCCTGAACTTACACAAATTTTGGTGCAGCAGTATTCATGTTAGTTACCTTATGTATTTCCGAAACCATAGAGAAATACCAAGAATACGTGAAAATACCCCAATAACTCAAAGTATACATAGGGTTCTATACGCATTTTCATCCTGTAAGCTTCAAATATGCTAAGTCAATATACGAATTGTGCAGGAATTTCATACGACCAGAGCATCGTACCACCCTGGGGTTCTCCCACGCAACACCGTATGTTCGCGCACATAGCACAAGGTGGGCGCCGCGTTCGCGCCCTGGTCAGGCCGACCGGCTCAAGCTTGGACCGTTGACCCGGCCAGACCGCCGACCGTCTGAGCTGACCGCGACCGGCTGACAAGAACCGGCCCGTTTGACCGCTGACTGCCTGCCTGCGGACCGTTCGGTTTGATATGTGACCTGGCTCCGGCCGATATCCGGCCCGGGTCACGGTCACCGTCGACGCCATCACCACGCCGCCAGCCCACGCTACTACCATCGCCACATTTAATTAATCAATCGGTCAACAAAACTGGACGAGATCCGGCTCACCGGTACGGCTGGTCGGGACGCGGGCCACGCCGACGCCATCAATGACGCCACACCCGCCGGCCACCGGGCACAGGCGTCGCACGCTGGCCGTCGCCTTCAACGCGCTGGCGGTGGCGCGCTGAGAGCCGAGTGCGGCGGTCCCGCGACGCGCCACCCACCGCTGTGATCGCCTCGCCGTGAGACTTCCAAATATGTAAAATATTTAATTGGGATGTATAGAAAAATCCAATTGGGATGTAATGTCCGATTTTCATAAACCTAAAAAATTTCCAACCAGATGTTTTGAGTTCTAATCCATGGTCGCTCATAATTAACCGTAGGATACTGACTTCTAACAACCTAGATCACTGGAAGAACACAAACATCATTTAATGGAGAAAACACTCGTGAATCATATACCTTCGAATCCATGTGTCTCTTTCTTTGTCGATGCGAACTGATGAAGAGTCAAGAAGAGAACCGGACCAAGATCTCAAGATCTTCTCCCAACCACTTTGAAATCGCTTTACGAGATTTCCGATCACTTTTCTCGCAAAAACTGTATGAGAGAAATAACGATGCGATGTAAAATGATCTCTGCGCTGGCGACTGTTTTCCCAAATGTAGTTCACCACTGCCCTCTCATAACGGTCATCAACTCACTTCACACACCAGCCTGTACCCCATACGATGACAAGGCTTCAATAACCTCACTTAATTAGACCAATCTTAATTCAGTTTTAATTCCAATTAATGAAGCCCACTTAATGAAAACCTTATAAGAATAGCTAACTCCATCCTTCAAGCCTGTCCATAATGCTGCTAAAAATCTCTAAGTGGGCACGACCAGTTATGGAAGGGGTCCCCAAATATTTATCCAACATTGAGGAACTCTGAATCTTAGCAGCTGCTATGATTTTCGTCTCCAAGGTCTTCTCCACCTCGGGGGGGGGGGGGGAGGGAAACATATTTGACTTATTGAGGCTGATTTTCTGTCAAGAAGAATTACATAATAGATATAGGCATTCCATAATAGTAGCAATTTGACTTTCAAAGCTTTTGCAAATAAAATGAGATCATCTGCAAAGAAGAGGTGGGATAGTGGAGGTCCTCGACGGGAGCTATTGGTTTCATTCGTGCATGGCTACCGCAAGGACGTCCAATCGGCGTTTGTATCCAAGATATAGCTCTGGAAGCCATATGAGAGTCGCCACATTCAGTAAGTTGGTGGAGACTATTGAGCTCACAGGCTTCAAGCTTAGTTTACAGATGGTGTTGGTACATGAGAGAATGTTACTGGTGGAGGTAGGGTCCCAAGAGATCACCTTAGAGATTGGCAATAGGCTTAAATGCAAACTGGACAATGCTTTATTGGAAGAGGCTGGAGTTATAGGTGTTGATTATTGGGCCTCCACCAAACATGGGATAAGCGGTTGCTCGCAGTGGGCGATCTAGATTTCAAATTACCCCGCTTAATAATGTGGTAAAAATTTTAAAAATACCCCGGGTCGTGTAGCTCCACTATAGCCCTCACATACGTTCGCTCGGGTCGGCTGCTGGGATCGCTTAATACCAGTGGGTAAAAAATTTTTAAAATACCCCGGGCTGTAGCCCACCATAGCCCCCACATACGTCCGCCCCTGGGTTGTCGGGTTTTATTAGTAGAGGTGGACTCTCTCACAATTTACAACTGGATTACCAAGGATGACCTAGGGTGGAAACATGCTAATATTATCTATGAATGCAGACATTTGTTCAAGAAACTCATGTTGGCATTCACCATGTGAATCTCACGGGCAGTGATTTAAAATATCCGGTATATCCGTCGATATCTTCGATATATCCACACGGTGACTCGAGACGATATCTGGGTGATAACCTATATCTCCACATATCTAAGCACCGATATATCGAATACGCTTCATGGCACACACGCCGCTGCTACTTAATTTTTCTAAGAAATGTCCGAGATATTCGTGATATATCCGCTATATATCAGATATATTTAAATAGTCGATTTGAAATCTCGACTAATCAACAGCTTATGATCGATCACAATGTTTGTTCCAATATATCGATATTCATGTAAAAATATCTACCGATATATTTCCGATATATTCGATATATCCGATATATCCGTAAAATCCAAATATCGATATATCCGTCGAAACCGATATTTTTGTGTATCTTCGAATGTACCGCTTAAGAGATTTTCTGTCCAAAAACGCTCTAGAGAATACTAGCGAGGATATCATCCAATTGCTGCTTCCTCCCACAACTCTTGATGATATTTTGAGACATGACATGACTAGAATCCAGTGGTTAAGGAAAATCCGTTCCTAAATTGTTTTTCCGAGGTGTCCCCCTTCCTCTTGTTCCAAAAAATAACTGCTGAGCAATTAATTATTTCTCAGTAGTTACACATTATCGAGTTATTTAGTAAAGAATGTTTATAAATATACCCTGATTTGATTATTATGCTTTACAGTTATTTTTTCACATCTTCAAAAACGGTTTCTAAATTATATATTAAGCTGTAATTACATCAAATTTTCCTGTGTAATTAAACATAATTGTTAATGCTTGGATAAAAGAAATTTGTCAGATTCAAACTAATTTCATGCACCTGAAATTAATAACTAACCAAAGTAAACTAGTGATTTATGAACCCGATGAGGACTAAACTGATGATCATTTAAAAAGCAGGACCTAATGACCAAACTGATTGAGCTAGCCCCAAGGTTTTCAAGAAGAAATTATGTAACGTTATTAATTATAAATATATATATATATATATATATATATATATATATATATATATATATATATATTATACTTTACAAAAACTCAATAAATATTATATTATTTGTGGTCATAACTCATAAATATTTTGAACCTTTTCACATATTTCCATGAACGGTATAGATTTCCGTCCTTTAGATTTCTGTTCGATACTTCTAATCAATCTTCCCCTATATTTCCGAAAGATAAACCATCTATCTTTGATCCTTTATAGAAAAGTATGAAAAAAATATATAAAATTTAAAACAAGGAGCCTCAGTTCAGTGCCTAGTACACAGTTCAGCTTCAGCATAATGGCAATAAGAAACAAAGAATTCAACTTTTTTTTTGTCAAACCATAAGGTGTCGTGAACGAATCCGTGCACACGTACATGCACTTTAAGCTTATATCGCACTCGGGGACACCTTCATATAAGCTTTATATGCACACTAAAGACAAAGAAAATTCTCTACCATATAATACTAAATCAAGATTTTTGGTGACTCAAACTGAAAACACAGTCATTCCTGCGAATTCAACTATATTAGAGCTTATGTTCATGATGGATAACACATTAAAAACAGAAACAGTGTTCTCTCTCACTTAGGGGTGTAATGAAGTCTAGTCAATACAGAGCAAAGCTCGAACTCGACCCGATTAAAAAGCTCGAAGCTCGAACTCGACTCAATTAAAAAACTCGAAACTCGAACTTGACTCAAAATCAATCGAGCTTTTTTTTAGATGCTTGAAACTCGACTTGAAAAATAGTTGAACTACTCAAACTCGGCTCAATAAGGCTCGAATCAATTAAAAAATGAATAAATAATTATACTTGAACTCGACTCGACTAGAAATCAACTCGAGTTCGACTCAATAAAATAGTAAAGCTCAATTAACCTCGTGAGCCAGCCTCTCGAGCCCAGACACGATACCTCGAACTGACTCGACTAGTTACGCCCTCGACCTACTAGAGCCTCAGAGCGCCTAATCTCGATTAATTCCAAGTCGAATTAAAGTATTTTCCGAGTTGAACTCGAGTAGCTCACAAATAGCTTAACTCGTTTACGCCACTACTCTCACCCACCCCACCACAAAAAAAAAAAAAAAACACCCTCCAAAGGATGTTGCTGAAGATTGATCAAAGAAACAACCATTGTTTAATACAAGTAACTGACAAATTCTTCAAAGGGCAAGTGTTAAGAGTAGTATCATTTTATCAATTATCATATTAACTAAGCTTCTGTGAAGAAACATACAGAAGCAGGGAATTCCATTTTCTTTCCAAGAATCGGATGAACTCCACCTCAAACTGCGTTCACTGTTTTTCTCCTGTGAAAATATAACCTAGTGATTGACAAAAGGGATTGATTTCCTCAATAACACCCAACCATATATATATAAAGCAAAGCTTAGTCAGCCATATGTGTTCTCACCTGGAAGCATGCCATGGTGTTGCCCCCGCTGACCCTCGTATCGGCATTTAATTTCTTCTCTCTAAAAGTCTCTCCACAGAATCAAGAGGAAGACCGATCAGCTCCAATGTCTTCTCCCACACTCTGTAAGAAGTTTCGATGTTGTGGGCTTCTTCAGATGGATTTGTTGGATTACAATCCTGGGAGATGAAAGCAGAGACAGGCCACTCGTCTGCTTTCAACATTTCACAGTATTCTGGAATTTGTGGGTCAGTTGCAGCAAATAAGGCACTTCGAGATCCTGCAAGTAGCATTCTATCACCATGTTAGATTCACATTTTTCCAGTTCCACCCCCTTTTGGGGCTTTTAGAATGGAATATAACCGCTTAGAAGGGACAAATCCCAACAAAAATTGCAAAACTAATCTCTTTCATTGAAATCCAAACACAAGTACAAAAAGACACTTTCAGACAAAAACACCCTAAGGCATTTAGTTATAATGTGGGATGGGACAAAATGACACTAGGCATTTAGTTGTCATGTTGGGGATTTATCTATACATTTTTAGGGACATTTTTGTCCGAAATGGGACATTTTCAAGGCTACTTTTTGCAAGAGGTTAGTTTTACAAATAATTTTTGAATTTGTCCCTTTTAAATCAATTTCTGTTTTAGAATCACCTTGATTTTGCCTATCAAAAGCCTATAGACAACCCAACTAAGGAGGTCACTAACGAGGCAATCCTTCATAAGCTAAGTAAGTAACTACAAAGCTTTAGGAGGAAATAACCGATTGAGGTTATGAAAGAAACTTTGAATACCTAAAACTTTTGTATTGCGGAGAATAAACAAATAAAATTGTCTTTTTTTTTTGTGAAAGAAGACTTACGGGTAAGGCAATATGCAAAAACAATTAAATGATGATCCACAATAATCTTCAAAGACAAATTTTCTAATATCTCTAGGAAAATCTGACCACCAAATATTTGAATCAGTATTGCAAAAACCTTTCTTAGCTAAATAATCCGATCTTCCCTAAAAATGTGACAACAATTGTAGATATTTAGATCTTGAGAAAGCTTCCAAACATTCTCCATTAGAAGAATAATTGTACTAGGTAAACCACTTGTTTTATTATAACAATCTATGGTTACTTTAGAGTCCCCTTCAATCTCCAAGTTAAAAAAATAAATAAAATTGTCTTTCACTTTTTAGTTTCCCAACATAACTTTGTTCATGAAAACAATAGAGAACTGTTTTCTAAACTACCACAGAACAGATCCTAATTTACAACGGTCTTTGATGTCTTAAAATTTAACAAAAATATGCTCTAATACCCCATAAGATAAGTACATAATCTATGCTGGTAGAAGCTAATTTTCTCCTGTTTTTTATACATATTGGTGGTATGATATTCCTGCAAAAAAGGTATCGATACCCTATTATTATATAAAACATTTACAAGGGCTAAACACACTGCTAAAAAATGATGGCTCCTCACATTATGCATAAGGAGGTGAGTTTGTCCCATGCTACAAGACTGAGCATGCAATAGAAATGATAACCAAAATACAAAGATTAAGTAGATCTTGAGAGGGCTCACCTTCTTGAGGAGTGAAGATGAAGTAGGGTATTAGATGATAAGCAGCTTGAACAATTCTAGGAAGATCCCTTGCCTGAATTAACAAAGTGAAGACCATAAGAGGGGAAAAATGTGCTGATGTAACTACAGTATAGATCCACATAAACTAGCGTAATTCAGACACTTAGAACACTCGGAAGATCTACAATTCTGCAAGGTCAGCATCAGAATCGTTGCTGAAAGTAAACTAAGAAGTGAATGATGAGGAATCGGTCATTTGCAGCTTGGTGAAAAACTAGAAGATGCGCATTCAAAAGATAGGGACAACATTTAGCAAAAGGAGAAAGAGCCTGACTGAATGTTGTTTTCTCTCCCTTTCTGATCACTTGCTTTCATACAAGGATTTTTGCATTTAAAAAAAGAAAGAAAGAAAGAAAGAAATACACGAACACATACAAATCTGCAGAAATATGTCTATTTTATAATCATCCTTTTAAGATAAAAGGATTGAACATGAGCTACTCACGACATTTGTATGGACAATTCCAGGTGACACACATACTACACTAATGCCAGCTTCAGCAGGTAGCCGCTTATGGAGGACACTGCTTAATTGGACCTGCAATCCGCATTCCACACTGAGCATCAAGATCATTATTTACAATTAAATCCTTATTTGAGAATATCTTTTTTATCACTCTGCAGCCTCGAGTAGTAAATGATGTTACAAGCCAGAATTATTGGACATTCAAATGTTTGTAAATATTTAAAAAACAAAAAGAAACAAACAGAAAAAGAAGGGGCGAGAGAGAGAGAGGATGTGAAGTATATATGCTTTAGCATAAAAAATTTATAACCTTATTTGAAACACAAGAAAAAGAGAGAAGAAACATATAAACAAATTAACACTGAACGTTCATTATTCTGACAAGCATGTTTAGAAAAGGTAATGTGAAGTATATATGCTTTAGCATAAAAAATTTATAACCTCATTTGAAACACGAGAAAAAGAGAGAAAAAACAGAAAGTTAAATTCCCATAAGTAAATTTTAAAGTTCTGTGAAGTACATACAGGGAAATAAATAAATATTTGATGGATAGAAAAGGAGAATGCTTTCTCTAATCATCCCGGTTGAGATGAAAAACAGAAAGTTACCTCTCATTTTTTTCTTTAAATGACAATTGAAACTCAGTTCAAAAACAAAATATACTTTCTTCAAAGACTGAAACATGAAAACAACCACAATCTAAAGGAAAGAAAACATTCATAAGTCCAGAAACTATTGGTTTAAATAGGTCAAACTTCTTAGTGCACCTGTGCTAGCTTGCTGCTTGAGTATCCAACCAAGCTAGTAAATTTCCTTTTCCCAGAAACAACATTCATATCTTCGGTGTCAACAAAGCCAACATAATGCATCTGTAAAGAGAAAAATTGACAAATTGCTCTTAGAACTCTATGGCAAGAAGAAAGTAACAAGTAAGACTTATATCTACAAATTACCAAGATGAATCAACTACTGCTTATGGAAGATTGATTATCCAAGCATCCCCTTAATTTGACAAAGAATGTAGGACACATCCCAAATAATAACAAAAAATTCACATTTCACTTGCACTGAATTGATTATTAACAGCAATATCCACTTTTACTCAAAGTGAAAATAAACAATGCATTTATCTCCCATACAGAACCTTGTTGATGGTAAAACATGAGCAGGAAATGGTGGGTTAGACCGCCCCCTGAAATCCAAAACTACAAGAAACCTCAAGCCAGCTCTAAACAAGAAAAACTCGACTGAAATGAAGAGCTGGTCATCAGAAAGTAAAGCATACATATTCTCTCTTGAAAAGAATTTTCAAGGGTTTATTATAAAGCATGAGATGTAAAATTTGTCTGTTTAGCATTTTTTTTTCTTTATCTATTAAAAAAAATCCTCACTCACAAGAAAACCAAGACGGATAAACAGAAAAAAGATTATATAAACAGAAGCAAGCATATGAAAATAGACAGCAAAAAGGTAAAAGAGTCTATAAGGCTTCTCGGCAAGAAATTCCAAAAGGAAACATAAAAATCACATCACAAAGAAGAAACTAGAATACCCACAAATGTAAAATATGAGGTAATTTTTTTCAGAACAAAATTTCACATAATCCATCACAATAAAAATTGAATTAACAAGAAAAACAAAGTGATCAAATTAAGGAGTCGACAAAAAGATCATCCTAACATGCTTCAATACTTGGTATTTCGATATAATGTGGGGCAAGTCTGGGAAGAGAAATGTGAATAAAGCAGTTGGGTAAAGTGAAATAGAAAGACTGGGACCTAGACCTAAGCAGCTTTTCCAAAATTAAACATTCAGGGGAGCAGGCGATCAAGATGAAAAAAAAAAGACACCATAGAAAGTTAATATACCTCCAATGACAAGATGATATGCATAGCTACGAGACACTTGAACTCAACCCTTTGTATTGACATGCCTTCTCATAGATAAAAAAAAAATGAAAATATAGAGTACAAAATAAAGGAGCCTAATTCATGTAGTGCAATTCTTCACAAAGGCTTAGTAAAAAACATTTTAAAAAATTAAACAACTGTTTTTTGTTTCAATCATGTTTGGTGTTACCCCGCCATGCCTCGTGTATTAAAAACATGCCAGCCCTTAATTTTAGGAACAACTGAAATTACAATTTTAACTACGCATATCGTTGTTATATATCAAAGATAACACTGGATAGGATAAAATTACTTATTTTATCCTATCAATGTGTAAACAATCATGGTCAGCCACTGGACAAAGGCCAAAGGATCAATAACAAAAAGACAAGGAACCAGTCACAATAAATTTCCATCACTCAACAAGAGTTAGATGGCACATTTTGGTAAATTCCAGAGGTATTAAGGGAATTCTCCAATATGTTATACAATTATACGACCAATTACTGGCAAAAGATTGGCTCACACATTTTGATTCATAGGTATTCTCATATAAGATGGTTACAGAACTTACAACAGAATTCACATTAACAATCCGACTTGGAGAGCCTCTAATAAGGGATGGCAAAAGTAATATTGAAAGCAATGCTGGAGCCAGATGATTCACTTGCAAGTGTTCTTCATAACCGTCCTTTGAGAATTTTTGTGGTTCTAGATATGAAGAGAAAAAAAAAATGTAACTTGAAACATGTTTGATCAGAAGGGAAAAAACTATTCATGTTGTTCATGCTACATATTAATAAAAATAGATGTAAACTCTTGGATAAAATGAAAATGTAAGAATCCCAACCTCCAATGGAAAATATTCCCGCATTATTTATAAGAATTATGCATTAGGTGCTGATCGCGCATTCCATGCCTCACAGAATCTCACAACAGAATCCAAGGAGAGGAGATCAAGTTCCATCACCTTAAAAGTTCACAGTTTTGAGTAAGTCAGCCATCTCAGAGGTAAGAACCTAAGCTAAACATTAAAAAATTGATACATTTAGCACTACCCGGAAAAAAGAAAAAGAAAAAAGGCTAACACAAAAGTCAGCTGTATGGATGAAACTATAGCAGATACTCAACAAGCAAAGATCCACAACTATTCCAAATCATGAGAGAAAGCGGAAAAAATTATTTTTAACCCCTCTTATAATCGGGTGAGCCCCCAAACAAATAAAACGTTTTCCATATGTGTCATCACGATATCTAGAATTACAACTGATTTTAAATTTGCCTGATTGTGAAAAAATCAGATTTTTATTTTAGCATTGATTTCTATTCAATTTTTGGACAAATTTAGAACTTAAAACTATTCAGACTTTAGATTAAAAAAAGCAATAGCTACTCAAGTACCTCGATGTTAAGAGGAAGGCCTTTCCCGGACCACTCACTCTGCCACTTCTGAGTCAGCTCATTAGCCGCCTTGCAATTTCTCACCGCCATAACCACATGCGCCCCTGCTTCCGCCAACTGTCTGTTCAACACAAGCACGCACAACCGGTAATCTTCTTTAATTCCAATTACGCATCACTTTTGGGGGGAAAAATAATAGAATGGACGAACTACTCAATCCTACAGCGGATTCAGTTGAAGCCTTAGGGATTAGATAAACAACGAAACAAACAACCAAATAAATAAAAAAAATAAAAAAAAATCCAAGTCCACTCTGTGACTTTCTCTGGAAACAAACAGGGAGAGAGACCTGGCGATTTGGAGGCCGATTCCGCTGGTAGATCCGGTAATGATGCAAGTGACATCGTGGAGATGAGGCAACGACAAGGGATTCTGCAAATGGCTGGCGGAGATTCTCTGGAACAGCATCTCGCATATCACATACATCCATCCTCTCAGCCACTCCATCCATCCCAGCCTCTTCTTCCCTCCGCTAGACGACGACGTCGTTTCTCCCCATCTGCCCCTCCTCCTCCCTCCCTCCCTCCCTCCTACCTCCCAGCTCCGCAGCTCCTACTGTAGTACAGTGTCACTGAAGAATCAAGATCTGTCGCTTCTGAGTGCGGAACCTTCAACAATAATCCATATTCGTTCAAGCTTTTTTTTTTTTTTTTTTTTTTAATGGTATTTAGAAAATCCCTTTATTTCATTATTTGTATTTTTCTAATGAAAATTTGAAAACAACTTCCAATAAATGACAATTAAATGGGGATGACATTCTTGAATCATGGTGATATATATCTTTGAATTTTGGTAAATGGGAATTTACATCTTATTTTTAAATTTTATATATATATATATATATATATATATATAGTATATATATAAGTATGTATATATATATATATATATATATATATATATATATATATATATGAGATTTTATCATTTAAAGTAATAAACTTTAATTACTAACAAATTCTAGTCGCCTCTTTTTTTCTCTTGGTCTTGTTCCTGCTAGATTATTTTCTTTAAACAATAAGCCGTAATTTTTTATTCATTATTATCCTAAAATCACTCACCTACATTTATTTTTACCATTTTATTTTTTAATAAAGTGATTATTCCATAAAAATCTATATTTTTAATTTATTTTTATCATCGTCTTATACGATATGTGGTTTACGCTACTTCCAAGATTTGCATATACGGCCATCATCTACTTACAACACTTATTTTTGCATTAGTGATTCGAACGATAAAACATATTTAATAAAGCTTCGTATATATTCACAATTTCAAATAATAATCGTAAATATATGTATAAACCCAAGTCACATGTATTATATATCATCAAATTTTAATTACTTAGTATAGGTTATTTTTAACGTTCAAAAATTAAATATCATGTTGGTAAGTTGTTTGTACAATTAATTTTTGGCCTTTGATTTTAGAAACACAAATTGTAAAGTTCATATCTTATTAAAAACAAATCTATAATTAAAGAAAATTAATGTCATTAGGATAGTAATTTATGGATGTTATGAAAAATATAAGTATAATATTAATTGATTTAATTTTTCAATAACTAATGATAATAATAATAGTTATTATTATAATAAAAAATGTATATTAAATTTAAATAAATTGAGCTACTCTTTATCTACAACCATTTTTCGGTACAAAATTTAAACTGATTAAATATACCATATTGATGTGAAAAAAGATTTATATATGACAATACAAAATAAATATAATGGTATTAGGTACCTTTTCTTATAAATTTAAACTTTGTAAGTCCATCAAAGTAACGAAATTAGCAACCACCTTTGTGATAACCAAAATTAGCAAGTATAAGCTTGCTCATTATGCCTAATCATCATAAATAACTTAACTTTCAATTTAAAATTACCTATATCGAGCCTATTATGCCTACCTCAAATAGTAGAGTGTTAAAATTTCAAAAATTACTAGACATAAGAAATGAAGATATCCCAGATTCGAGTCCTAGTATAGACTATTTACTATATTGTAAATAAATTGTTTATCTGTAAAAAATATATATATTTATCACCTTTTGAATATATATCATGTTTACTATTTATGTTCTTATTTTGGTAGATGTTCGATTATCAACTTAAATTATTTCTCAATATGCTTAGATTTCATAAGCTAAATTTTATATGTTGATATTATATTTTACCATATAATCTGATCATATCTCTTAGTTCTCAAATTTAATTATTTATTTTAACCGTTGTTATAATTCAAGAATGTAAGGCGAGATAAAATAAAATAAAATAAAATTTACTATTTATTCTTTACTACACAAGCTTCTCAATCAATTATATGTTGAACAAAGTTTATTTGCTCATGTTATTGCATAACATGATTCAGTGTTTCAAATATATATTGCTTCAAGATTAATTAAGATTAATTGAGGTGTGCGTAAATTAGCCGACACATACTATCATTATAAATAATGAAAAAATTAAGCCAAATTATGTACTTTTATATGCAATTGTACCAAATTGAAATAAGTGAATAGTATAATATTATAGTTTTTGACAATTAGGTTATTTAAAAAAAATAATTAATATAGTTTGTAAATAAAAAGAGAAATTCTATTTACACCCCGTTTATTTCTCTATACACCCCATTAAAAATATCATTGAGGAAAATACAAATTTATCCTTAAACCTATTTTTTATATTTCTTTATTCTTCTTATTCATCTCTCTACGCACCCCAACTCCCTTCTTCCTCCGTTGTTTTCGCTTTGAAAAATAAACGGTAACGGCGGTAATGGCGTTGAAAAATAGCCGGTAATCGACGCCAAATTAAATTTTTAAAGTTCTTCGGTGGCGAATACTGGCGAAGTTTCGATAACATTCAAGTTCGTTTTTTGTTTCATAGATTCACTCTTCCTGACATCAGCGAAATTCCTCCGAAAAGAGTCAATTTTTTCGGACATCATGAAATCCGGAACGGAAGCTCAAACTCGGATTTGAGAATCCGAAAACATAGAAATCCAGACGAAATTTTTTTAAAAAAAATCAACTATAAACCCATATTTAACGATGAAAATGCAAGAATAAACACAACAAATCAAATAAAGCAAGCCAGAAACTTATCATATTTCCTGGCCCAGTTGAATCTCCTCGAATTTGTTATTGTTTGGGGTTCTCATTTGGCGAGGATGGGTTTTAGTAACGTAAGAGGCTGGTGCTTGGAGCACACAGAAGCGAGGTATCACTGAAAGTGAATTATTAGAATTCGTAATAAGAAATAAGATATTTTGTATTTACTTAAGAATCTGGCCAGCTGGTCAGATATTTACGCGTATATGTAACCCTCTCAAATAAAAATAACGCTCAACTAATATGTCTTAATCATGCTCCAGATACACATCAACAATGTCGTAATATTGTAATTTTTTTAAGTTAATGTCGTAGTCATTGCGATATTGAACTTTAAAAAAATTACAATATAGTAGTCATTGACTATGATATTATCGTTTTAAAATTTATGACGCACTATTCTCCTCCTTCATTTGCTCTTCTCCTTCAATCCTCCTATATTTGTCTCCCTCTCTCCTTCTCTCCGACAGCTATTAGGGCTTATTTTGTTGTGCTTTTTGAGTTTCATCAAACCAGCTGTAACATATAACAATCAATAACAATTAACAAATTAACAAATACTGGTATATAGATAATAATGCAATTATAAAGGTAATTTAACAACAAAAAACACACATGTTCCCATCAAATTGATTCCTATTTTGACAAGAAGCTCAAAAAACACAGCAAACTAAAGAGAAAAGCGTGTCCTAAGTTTTAAAACGATACAACGACCAATTTTATTATCAAGTAGACACATGATACGCGATTATGACGCACGTTTGATGAGATATTAATTTGTGATCATATCACACCCATACTAGTCTCCATGCGAGCTCGGAAAGACTATAAGACTGGTAAAGCTCTACCATAAAATACAACTCGTATTCTAAAATAACTCGAAAACCACCGATTGCTGGTAGGATCAAACTATCTCACCTGCTACATGCTGGGTTAATTTTTAAAAAAAATTAGGGTCATATGAATTGCTAAAAATAATTTTCTCATCAGCTACAAGCATCCAAATCATTTTTCTCACCAGATATTTGGCGGGAAAGTTGTCAAAAAGGGCATTCTATGCGACAAAACGCTGCGTTTTGAGGCAGAGAGGAACAGGGAAAAACAGAAGAATTGCCTTTTTCTGCTATCTGTTTCGAGCTTTCAAAAGGATGGATTGGTCTGCCGAGCGCTGACGATGCTCCCTTTCCACTCAGGTCAGTACATCCAAAATCTCTATCGATTGTGCTGAAATGGAATATAGTTCAAATTATTTATTATATGAGCAAATTTGGCAGCAAGAACTGTTTGCATATGATCGAACGATTTCGTGTTGTTAATTGATTTAAGAAGTTCACGATTGAACGATTTTGTGTTGCAAATTCGATTTGGTTGCTTTGAAATGGAGTGTAGTTCAAATTCTTTCTTATATCAGCAAATTCGGCATCGAGAACTGTTTGCATATGATCCAACGATTTCGTGTTGTTAATTGATTTAAGAAGTTCATGATTGAAAGATTTTGTGTTGAGAATTCGATTTTTTTGCTTTGAATAGACTAGTTGGAGTTGATGAGATGTAGGCAACCTGCAATTGCATATCTTAGAATTTTTTAGTCACAAGGATTGCCACATGATCCCGAACAGTCAAGGACCTCGATTGTGTGAAGAATCAAGCACATTTTGTTAAATATTCTAACTTATAATGCTTTTTTTCGTCGAGTTATTCAGCTGGAATCATCTCAAAGACCAGAACCCCAAAATCAAATCCATCTATATAGGTTGGGGAAGTCAGTATGGTAACGTTTGATTTTCCGGATGGAAGAAACTGGGGTATGGAGGATTCAAGAGGAAAATGAAGAGGGAAAATATATCAAAAGGAACACGATTTTTTTTTCTTGTTTGGTTGTTGATAGAAAAATAGTAGGAAATTAAAATTGAATTTTTCTACACTTTCACTCAACTTTCCCCACTTTTTACAAAAAAAGGGGACGCAAATCTAATATCTTGTTTCTCTTTCCTTAGTGTCATTTTCATTACCCTTTTCCATGGCATCCAAATGTTAAAACATTATTTTCTTTGCTTAGAATTTTTTCAGAAACCAAACATATCCTGGATGTTTAAAGAGGGACACGAAGCATAAGAATTTATTTATGAAGAATGGGATCTTATGCCTGGAATTTGTTTCCTGCAACTCCTTAATTATGGGTGTTATCACGGAAGGGAAATAGAGGCTGATTTATTGGTGAGCTAAAA
Source organism: Tetrastigma voinierianum (assembly GCA_016808115.1). Taxonomy (NCBI): domain Eukaryota; kingdom Viridiplantae; phylum Streptophyta; class Magnoliopsida; order Vitales; family Vitaceae; genus Tetrastigma; species Tetrastigma voinierianum. The sequence goes on along the minus strand of JAEQBH010006357.1, from coordinate 211,992 downwards.
TCTTTGTCTGAAGTTTGAAACCAGGGAGGTAATGGAAAATTTGTTGGACCCGAGCCGCCTTAGGATTTGTATCAGGATAGGTTGTTTGGATTCTTCCCATTGTTCTAAAGGATTAAAAAGAATAGTTTCGCCTAAAGAACATGCACAAAAGTAGAGAATGGAGGACACACCACAACTTGATATACACAGTATATAAAGATATATACAAGGTAAATCAGGAAATCCTTTTCTAACCACAGTAGGGACCCAAAATTGTGTTTTGAATAAACTTTCTTTGCTCTTTCTCCTTTTCCCTTGGCACTCTTTTGATAGGTAATGTTTTAGACTCAGGATGCTCAGAGGCTGCTCCTCCTCCATCTGCACTATCATCTTGAATAAAACCACCTTATACTCTTATCTCTCTAATTTTTTGCCCTTGATGGCCTTTTTAGATTCAAGTCAGATATGAACTCATCTGTTTAGCCACTGAACACTGGTAGGAAGAGAAACAGAAACAAGAACATTGATCCCAAGTGATACTGTGCCAACACATGGTCACCCCAAAGACGAATAGCTTCCCAAATGAATTTGAATTTTGAACATTAAACTAAATCATAACAATAAAGTGAATGCATGCTTATTTTGTTTTTGATTTTGAAGAGTGACAGCTCCTCATGACAAAGTTCAGATCATAGGTAGTGAGATGATACACTAGTTCATCAGATCATAGGTTGAAAACAATAAAAGCATGATTTGCAATCCAACATTACAAACCTGTTATGTATATCTGCTTGTGAGATGTGAACTTATCAGTTGAAAAATACAACTCCCAGATATTAAACATATGATGCCAGATTGCACTAATTCAGATGAGAATGTACCTTTTCTTTATATGAATCTGAATGCCTGTTCAGCCACAAATGCCAATGGATTCTCGTCCTAGTAATCCCTTGCTCATGCAACTTGCTGGTTCATCTCTATCAAATTTCAAATCCAATTCAACGAGATGGCATGAACCTTGCCTAAGAGAAGTAGGTCTAGCATGAGAGATAAGAGCCGGTCAGATTAGCCAAAAGGAATGACTGCCTGAAGACCATGGGAAGGGCCTTTTGTGGATAACTAAAGTTCGGTGCTTTGAAACCTGATGGATTTAGGTAAGTCATCCCCTTGGCTACCAGACGACTCCTTATCTTCATACAAGGCCTCCCTCCCTCTCAATACACATTTGAATGATGATAACTTGGAGTTCAAAGCTCTATTTATAGCCTCTCTGGCTCCAACCGCTTCATATTTCAATCTCCCTATCACCCCAATTATATTTTTCCTCATTCATGGTTTTTTCTCTCTCTTTTTTTTTTTGTTTGTTTGTAAATATTCGTTTTGGTCAATGCACTCTTGAAAGAATATATTCTGCTACCCATTAATGAATAATGATCATTTGGATCTTGCGTGTTGATAAAATGAACACAAAATTTACTAATGAATGAAAAGTGACTTTTGTTGAAAAACATAACAGAAAGAAAGAGTGAAAAGGAGCAAAAGCGGGCACTGTGGTAGTGTCCAACTGACCAAGCAAGTTGCATGTGCACTGAATAATTACTCCATCTGACCTTTTGCTATTCCAAAGAGTGAAACACAATGTTTTGCATGATCTTATCTCCTCACCATTTCTTCCTAGTTATTTGAGCCTCTCAGAAAATGCAGAGTCTAACGTTGCCAGTATTTTTAAAATGCAGTTTTCTTTGTGAAATCAAAATGTTCTGTGAAGTGTGAAGTATCTTTAAACTCTGTGGCAAGTCCTGTTTTCTGATAACCAATAGATTGGTATGAATTTAGGAGTTTTGTTAAAAAAAATGCATTTTAAAAAAAAAAACTAATATAATATGTTTTGAAAGCCAACATCAAAATCCTACGGCATACATGTGATTTTAAATTTTTAGCGAAAATCCTCGACCACCCACCCAAGCGATTTCCTCGCCTTACCTCTGTCTACTACAGAGTAAGATTACGACACCTGGAGTGATAATGGTACAAGGCCAGTTCTCCTACTGACACCCTCGTTATCAAAAAAAAAGAAAACTTGTTGATTATAATTAGAAGCTTAAAGTTAAAATCATACTAATCAACTATAATTTTAAATACTAGTTTGGATATTTTTTTAATAAACTTATTAAATTGATATATATTTTTTAAAATGGATTATTTTGGTACAAAACTCTATGGAAGTTTTGACCTACTTTAGTTTTCTTAGCCTGGAACCTGCCCAGACAAGACACACTGCCAGCAGCCCTTGACATTTTAAGTAATTTGGCCTCAATCAAAGAGTTAGAATGGTAAAATTCCTATGGGAAAGCCTATTTGATTCCTTTTATAAAGTCAGGCTTTCAGTTTTCTGACAAAACTCCAATGATATGGACTAAGAGTCACCTCTCTCCCACTTTTTTTTTTTTTTTTTTTCATCAATCACTTTATGAGCTCATTATTCCTATGCCAATTCAACTCTATCCATGTTGTAAGCCCACCCAAAAATAGTCTTTAACTTCTCTCCATAGCTTGGATTCTGTCCTATTTGACTTTTATATTTCACTACATGATGCATCGAGCTTTTGAATTGAAATTGATAGGTGGTCAAATTCAATGTATTATTCCAAGCTTCTTGAATTAAAAAGTATAAAAGTTACTATTTGTTATGTGGTATGTGGTTTGTGAATACAATCGTATATGATTTATAAGCTTTATTGTTTTTACAAAGATTTCTTTAATCCTCGTATACGAATTAATCAGCATGGCTATTTGGCTTTAAAATTTATTATATATATATATATATATATATATATATATATATATATATATATATATATATATATATACCCAGTTCCACTCAAAATATCTGACAGTCTGACAAAAAAAATACAAAAGTAACGCAAGACCATTTCATTCAACTTTTATCTCGTCTCTACTAGGGAATCAAAAGGATGTAAGTACTACTCAATGGTTACTGGATTTTGTCTATGGCATCCCCCACAATATCACCTTAGCTTTTCCCTAAGGTTATGTCTTGTAAATGTGAATACGTGATGCTGATTCCCGTTAAAACTATTTTTAAAAGCACGTTAAAAATACAATAATATCAGACGGGTATTCTCTAAAAATTATTCTTATTATTTGAATTCAGTGTTTTTTGTGTCTTTAGTGTATTCCAGAACAAAAAAAAAGAACCAAATTGTTTTTTGTGTTTTCTTTGTTCTTTTTGTTTTTCAGAAAAACAAACAATTTTCAAATATCAAACAAAGCACTTCTGTGCCTATTTCATATCGCTTTTTTAAATACGTTATTTTGTCTAAAAGCAAGGAGAACAAAGATAACAGAGAGAAAATGTCTGGTTCCAGTTTTTTTTTTCATCTGAAAAACATAGAAAACACTAAATTCAAAAAACACCATTTTGATGTTCTCTGTGTTTTTAAAAACCGTTATCAAAAACAGTTTTCAAAAACAGGAACCAAATAAGCCCTTATTAGCTCTATTCTTCTCACCTACAGACCTTCTGGATGAAACTTGGGGGAGTAAGCTTGCAGTGTACCTCATTTTGGGCTCATGATCAGCCCAACAAGAATGAACCTGAACCAAGTTGATAGATTCAAGGGATCTACATATTGGGCTGGGCCAACTCATTGTCTCAAGGTAGAGCCCAGGCCCATCCGTAAGCTTGAAAGTTTCAATTCCAATGATTCCTTGGGCTTTGGGCAAGTCTCTGGTCATGGAGCGCCCAGCTCAACCTACCCACACATGGTTTATTTATTTATTTTAATGAAAAAAAGATTACTAAACAAAAAACTTACAAACATTATTGGAAAGAAAACCACAATAATTAAGAAAACTAATATTTGTAACATTTTTATGAGAATTTGACTACAAAACACTTGAATCTAAACTATTATGTCATTTTTTTTAATTAGACAAATCACCAGCTCTATTTGCTTCTCTGAGACATGACCCACACATGGGTGTGGTCCTTAATTTTGGCTGGTATTTAATTCATGGTCCACGCACACTCTTGAAACTTGTGCCTAGAATATTTTAGCGTGATGAATACACACTCAATTGATTCATTCTAAGTACCAATTTAAGTGGAGAGAGTCAATGGATTGAACCCTCATAATCAATTCCCTGGAGTAGGAATTACTTCTAGAGTTAACAAATATTTTATTCTATAAGTGTTCTGTTGACCCTGGAATGTGAAGATGGTCAGTCAACAAACTATTAATTATCATCCTCATGCCATTCAAATTAGAAACATAGAATGCCTGTAAACTAAGACTAGGTCTGTTTGACTTAAATTTTATTAATAAATTTTAGGTTGAAAGTTATATCTAACACATATTTTTGAAATCAGGAGACTTGTTCTTGGTTTTAGTTTTTTTATTCATAAATTTTTAAATAAATTGAAATAGAGATGTGGTGAGATAGTTTTCCCTTTTCTAAAACCATATGAATATCCATATAATACCTGCATGCTGATGATGGCACAGTTGAAAAAAACTGCTGCCTAAATGAGTTGGTAGTTGAAATATGTGGAGGAAGGCTCTACGAAGAAAGGTCTTGAAAGACACATAATCTTATATCTGAAAGGGAGATGGAAAACTTTTCCCTACTAAATCCGAAACCTGGCCCCACTAGAAAAATATCACATCCCAGGCTGTTTCATGTACGTACAGTCTGGTCTTTTGTTAATCTAACATTGTGAAAATCATGCATTCATTGAAGGATTGACAACATTGAAAACTAAGTGGTGGGGTTTTGGGTGAAATTGTGAAGCATACTCTTGAATTTGACTATATGGTTATAGTATAACTGTATAACTGTATAACTGCATTGAGTGATAATATGTCTCTCATGAATTTGATGATAGCGTTGCCTTTGGCTGGATATGGTATTGATTTCAGATTGTAAGTTGGGGGTTCTGCTGCTCACCGAAAGTAAAAACAGCCTTTGAAGTACTGTGTGAATCCGCTCAAGGGTGATTAACAAAGGCAAAAGGATTCATTTTTAATGCATCATCTTTTACTATTTCTTTATTTATTTTGTATTTATATATGCTTAGTTTGATTTTATTAGTAGTTCACAGGTTTATGGATATAATATATAGTGATAATTCGTATTTTTTATCTTCGGAAATTTTAATGTTGATGCAAGTGTTACGATATCAACATCAAAGGGTGTGGTTTAGGAGTTTGGGGTCAATATCTTTTTTAACAAATATCGAATTTAGACCTTATTTTCAAACTATTATTAAATCTGGTATCTTTCATGTCCTTAATAAAGATGTTATTATTATTATTTTTTAATCTGAGTTAGAAGACATAATTAATAGCTATAATTTTAATGTAAAAAATGAAACCGAAGGTGATAATTATGGCTTCAAAGACTACTTTGAATATATGTTTACTTAAAAAAAAGGCTAAAAACAATATATTTTTAAAAAAAGTACTATTAAAATTCTATATTTTCATAATTTTTTTTTATATTTAAAGCTTGAATAATAAGTTTGTTTTTTAAATATAACAATTTTTATGAATTTTGTTTTCATATTAAAATAAGACTTTTAATCTTTATCATATCTAATGTGATAAGACAAAATGATATTATTTTGATGTTAGAATTATAATTAAAATAAAAGTTGAAGATATAAAAAAAAATTCATGAAAATTACTTAAAAAACAAACTTTTTATTTAAGATTTAAATATAAAAATCATAAAAATTCTAATTCTAATACTAATATCCCCTATTTTTTTCTAAACCCAGCTTCTATTGACCCAAAACTAGTCTGGGTATTGATATATTAGGCAGAAGTCGTTGGATAGAAAGTAGTACAATGGTATGATTTAGCCCATATATCAAGCTTTAGATTGGATAAGACATATAAAGGAGAAGAACCAGGTGAGCAAGGAAATGTGGCCAGTATTAATGGTTGGATAAAGATGTAGACTGTAGACTGTAGAGTTATAGGGAAAGAAAATGACTCTACGCTTTCCAGATGGTGGGGGGGGTTTAGAGGGGGAGGCAGTGCTAGTGACAGCCATTGGATGGAAGCAACTTTGGAAGTTTCGTCTCCCACCTGTCACTGACTTTTCCATAAGTAGCCTATTATTGAAACAATAGAGCCTAGCCAGTGGCCCCTCCACACCTCTAGGCACTAACCCTATTTCCATTAACTCCTAAGTTTTAGGTAAAAATAAGTTATTTTGAAATTTTTTTTATAAATATGGGTTAATAATCAAAATAACGTCCAAACTATCACATCCGAGTTACATCGGTATACATATCAATAATACCATAATTATTGAATATTGTATTAATTTTTTTTTAAAGTTAAAATCACATTGGTTAGTTTCATTTTCATACTATTTTGATAATTTTATTTATTTATTTTTAATTTATATTAGTTTGGGAGTTGGGACAAGGCTCTTAAGTCTTAACTACTCCCATTTCGGCTCTGCTCCCTATTTCCTTCTACTGCCACCTTTACTCCCATCTCTCATAAAACATTTACTCAACCTCCTGCAGGAAAGTAACGAGTCTAACTCCTTTTTTATTTTTATCTCTGAATTGTCATATTCTTTATACACAGTTTCTCTCCCAATTCCAATAACCGCCTCCAACATTCATATTCAAATCATTACAAGTATTATAAAAATCAGAGAATATTACTATACTATCCACTTTTCGCTTTGTATTATTATAAAAAAAATGTGAATAGTTATTTCACAATCTTGATTTTATTTGTTTTTTGGTGTTTTAATGCATTATCTTATGTTTTGATAACGTGTGATTGTTATGTTTGTCTGATATTTGATTATCGTTGTTTTGATACGATGTTTTATTTATCGTCGTCGTGATATAATATTGTGGTGTCGGAGCGATTCGGGCAGAATAAATCTCTCTGATGAATGACGAATAATCGTATATATTCACGGAATTTGAATCGCTATGTATTACAATTATAATAATAATATCAAATATATAGAACTGAAGCTTTGGCCCGGTCATTATCACAATGCTTAGAATTTTATTGATTATATGTTTTTATGAATGTATTATTAGTTTAAATCAATAAAATTATTTTTCTTTTCAAAATAAGGATGAATAATATTTTTCTATTCACATGTCTAAATATAAAGATCATTATTCTCTCTTCATATTTGAAGACGTAAATAAAGAATATTTAGAGCATAGTTTTTCGTTAAAATCTTATAATGGTTGGTGATGCTGTGAATTGTTAATATCATGTATATTCACACCCACTAAAAGCGTTCGAATTGTTAATTGAAACTGTATTTCACATTTAAAGTGAAGCTAACTTCTAAATTACTATATTTTTAGTTTCTACAACTGATTCCTTGTCATTTATTTTATTTTATGAAATTGCTAACATTGAGATGGTAAATTTTTTGGGCAACTGAGTATTATTTTATTTCTACCAATCTTGATATCTGAAGGATTTGGCCCCACTTTTTTTTTTTTTTTTTTTTTAAGTGGGTTATAACTTTTATGGGTTTATATTTTCAAGGTTGCCTTAAAAGATTGCTGTCCTTTTTCATTTTTGGTTTTTACTAAGGAAGCATCTTCATAAAGGGCGGCAGCTGGCAGCCACGCTCGAAAGCTGCGTGTGAATGTTGAATGCCCGTCGTCTCCTTAGTCCTTTCCCAACAGCATACCAGTCCCTTTCCTCCACCATCATTTTCATGCTTTCTTCTTCTCTCTTTCTCTCTATCTCTACTATTTTGTAATCGCATAATACTGAAACTGAGCATATTAACGAGCTTATCTCTCTTCTCTGTCTGATGAGATACCTCATGTCTAGACCTTCAAAGAGAAGTGGGCCGGTTGTCAGGGGTAAAGCTGGGTGTTAGGGACCCAAGTGTCTGATTTTGGTGACTTTCTGGGTTTCAAGTTCAATCCTCTTTCTATGGAACTAATGCGGTCCGTTTCTGACCATGACGCCCTTTCGGTGGCTTCCGAGGTGTAGAGAGTCTGAGTTGTCTCAGGGGAAGCTCAAGACCCAGAGCGAAATCGACTCGGTTTCCGCTAAACTGGATCGTTTGATCAAGGATGGAGAGATCTTGATAGGGAGTGGAGTTCTTCAAGACGGGGTATCGACGAGTTCGAAGAGGGAGGCGGTGCGAGCTGAGTCGAGGAACTTGATAACTCGGTTGCAGATTGGGAGCTCCGACTCGAAAAACTCGGCCATGGACTCGTTGTTGGGTCTGCTCTGTGAGGACGACAAGAACGTGATGATCACGGTGGCGCACGGGGCGTGGTTCCCGATGCTCGTGCGCTTACTCGATTCCAGCTCTTCCGTGGAGATGAAGGAAAAAGACAGTGGCGGCGATTTGCAGGGTCTCGGCGGTGGAAAGCGAGGAGGAAGGAGGAAGGAACAGAAACGTGTTGGCCGCTGAAGGGTTGCTGCTTCTAAATCATCTGCTTCGGGTCTTGGAATCTGGAAGTGGGTTCGCAAGGGAAAAGGCCTGTATTGCCCTCCAATCTCTGAGCTTTTCGAAGGAGAACGCTAGAGCGATTGGGTGCAGAGGTGGAATTTCATCTCTGTTAGAGATTTGCGATGCCGGGACGCCGAGTTCTCAGGCTGTTGCAGCTGGGGTTTTGAGGAATCTCGCTGGGTTTCAAGAAATAAAGGAGAATTTCATCGAGGAGAATGCGGTTTCTGTCATTCTTGGCCTTTTAGCCTCGGGGACAGCCTTAGCTCAAGAAAATTCAATTGGGTGTCTCTGTAATTTAGTGTCTGAAGATGAGAATTTGAAGGTTTTAGTTGCTAGGGAGGGAGGGATCCGTGGTTTGAAGAATTACTGGGACTCGGTTGAGACTGTTGGAAGTCTCGAAATCGCGGTCGAGTTCTTGAGGCACCTGGCCTTATGCCCAGCAATTGCAGAAGTTCTTGTTTCTGATGGATTTATCAGCCGGCTCATAGTGCTGCTGAATTGTGGGGTCATAAATGTGCGAATTTCCGCGGCAAAAAGCCATTGATGCATTGAGCTTTAGCTCGAAATCGAGAAAGAGATGGAATGTGGGTATTCACTCCATTGGTTGGAATGTTAGATGGTAAGTCCATTGAAGAGAAGGCTGCAGCTGCAGTAGCATTGTCCAATCTTTTGCTCTATGTAGGCAATAGAAAGATTTTCCGGAAGGACGAAAGAGGAATAACAGGGGCAGTTCAGCTTCTAGATCCTTCCATACATAATTTGGATAAGAAGCACCCTGTTTCTATATTGACATCAGTCATGAATTCAAAGACCTGCAGGAAGCAAATGGTCGCTGCCGGTGCCTGTGTATACTTGCAGAAACTAGCGGAGATGAATATTGAAGGAGCTAAGAAGCTTTTGGAAAGCCTTGGTCCGAGTAAGTTATGGGGTGTTTTTGCTAGATCATAGTAATGAAATAGAGATCTGCAAATGGCAATGCATATCATGAACAGCATTGTCAGGGGAGATTCGATAGTTTGTATCTACAATTGTTGTGTTTTCCCTTTTTTTCTTGTCCATAATTATAGTTAGGATTTGCCCAAGTGAATTACATGTTGGTAGCCTAATTTCGCAAGAAAACCTTATGTGTAGAGCTGTGATCTTCGTTTGTTGACCTAACTGGATTTGAGTGTTAAGTTTTCTCCCAAGAAGCCAATAAATTAATAATGCTATATTCTCTTTGAGCTCATCCATCTGGTGAAATATTCCTTTGAGGCTATTGACTTTATGGGGTTGTTTTCTTTGGCTGTCTGCAGTTTAGTCATATAAGGGTTATGGAAATCCTTTTTCTGTGTTCAGTTATATCCAATAATTAGTGCTTTTGTTGTGTACCCCTTCCGAAACTCTTCTCTTGATGTGTATTTTTTATGGCTTGGTTCACATTAAGGAAGAGCATATTTCTTCTACTTATATCCTTTTTCTGCATCTAGTTATATCAAATAATTAGTGCTTTTACTTATAATTTATAAATTGTCATCCTACTTATATTAGAAACTTTTCCATTAGTAGATTCTTAGCATAGTTTTAAATTATTAGGCGGTTGGTTGTGGTTTTTTAAGATGATTTCCAGGTAATTGTGGGTCTGGGCCATGTGCACTTGTCTAATGCCTTGTCCAACACAATTGTGTGGGTGTAGTTATCTGAACATGTATGCTCTCTTTGGAACACGGGAAGTAATAAGGAAAAAAGGTAGAGGAAAAGTGGAAGGAAAGAAAATTTGGAGAAAAAATAAAAAATAGGTTTAAACTTAATCATTAATTTTATATGTTTATTTAAACTCATTTTATTTGTTTCACTCTATTATATAAGGACTAAGAAATTTAAAAATATGTAAAATTTGAGAAATTTTACATTATATTTGATGTTCTGTTATATTTTTCATAAGCTTAAATTAGACAAATAAAAATCATTTTTCTTAATTTTTTTTTTCTTTCCCTAGTATTTTCCGGGTTTCAAATAGAGCCGTAGGGTCCTATCTACTTCTTCATCCCCTTCTTAAACTATGGGGATACCACTTCTTATTCTGGGACCTCAGACTGATATTCTAGCTTTTCTCATTAATTCTCTTAAGAGCACACCCATGTAATGGTGGGTCTTGACCATGTGCATTTGTCCTGGGTCTAAACTCCGTTCACTGTCTGATGCAATGTCCGAAGGGCCGATTGAAATCTTATTCACCTCTGGGTGTCTCTGATCTTTATTGTAAGAGTATCAACGCCCAAACTTGAGTTCTATTACTTGGGTTCTGAGCGGAAGCAAACAACCCTTGCTCTGTTGTAAGCTGTCACGATAAAACTGAAACCAAAAAGTACAATCTCACATCGGTTCCATAAGAGACGTTGGAGGCCGATACTTAAGCTGGTGGCCTTCATTTATTCGATCGGTCTTGCCGCTATCGAAATGCATCATCATCGGCTATTTACCGAGAAACAAGTAGATCATGAAAAGGCCAAGAGAGGTCTCGAGGAAAGTTATTCAGAGCGCCGAGCCATCCATTGACGTTTCGGCTTCTGAAAATGATACCGATATAATCCCACACGGCCAGAGAAATATCTGGTTCTAGTTGAGCCATCTTGAATTTAGAGGACCCCCATTTTAACCATCTCCTTTTAAAATGCAAAATTCATTACTGTGTTTCCTAAGAGAACATAACCAAGAAGCAAATATAGGATGTGAATTATCAGAGAGAAATTTGATGAAAGTTGCTCATTTCTCAGCTGGTAAATCAGACTCCAAATTTGTAGACTTGTGAGACCAATAGAACACACCGGAATGCAGTTGATTGTTCTAGGCTAAGTGATTGAGCTCTGACAAACCATTGGCCAGGTTTAGATGCAGGAATCTACTCTACCAAGATTCTTCATCCTCCCTTTCTTCATCGATCTTTTTTTTTGTCAGAGTATGAGGTATCTTGAGCGAGTCGTCTCACACCTAAGTGCCTTAGTCTATACCACATCCGTACTAATTCTCATACAAGCCGTGATTACAAGTGACAAGAGAAACTTATCACGTACACAACTCCGTATTCTATTAACTCAAGCACTACTAAAAACCACCTAAGCAGTTTTTAAGAGACCCCAATCATCTTACCTACATGCTCGCGCTCTTTCATCTATTTTTCACTGAATATACTGCAGTTAATTTAGAGCAGAACATCGCACTTCCAGATCCCAATGCAACATAAACTTGTCAGCAGAAACCCCTAGTCTCAGTGTGCTCACCTTCAGCGCAGCAAGATGCCACATCCCAGTTACAATCCTTCCCAAGAATGAGCAGACAGGTAAGTACCATGAATTAATGCAGAATGATGTGTCCAAGAAGATATAGTATACAATAAATGGGAAAGATAGTGAGGAATGGGTGGTTCCTCTGGCTTGAATTGTTGTTTGCCATCATGGAAGAATGACAATTTTTATCTTCTATGTTTTTTACTAAAGGATGAAAAATTGGAAAAAAGGATGGGAAACCCTAAGAGCATTTAGCAGAGGTGTTGGGATGTGTTTGTCTTGGGGTTGATATTAGATTTTTAATTTATAGAACACTATGGTTCTGTTTGGAATCGGGAAAGTATCGGGAAAGTAAAAAAAGTTAGGGAAAATGATTTTCTGTTTGGTTCAAGGTGGAAAATATAAAATAAGATAAAATATAATCAAAATTTTGGCTTGTTTTTAAATTTTTTATTTAATTAAAAAATGTGAGTAAAACAAATAAAATAGTACTGAGAATTGTAAAACAGAGAAAACTAATTTATTATGTTTAAACTAATTTTTATATTTTCCTCTAAAAAAATTTTCTTTCTACTTTTCTTTTATATTTTCCTCATTATTTTATTTGATTAGTATTTTTCAGGTTCTAAATGAAGCCTACAAGTTGACTGAGTATGATATTTGAATTTTGAGCTCAAACCTTTGATGATAGCACACCATAGAAAACTAAATGGCTGTTTGATTTATGTTTCTGAAAACAGTTTTTATCATTTGAATTTAATATTTTGTATTTTTCTAAAAACAAAACTTCAAAGCAAATCGTATTTTCCATTTTTTTTTTTATTTTCTTTGTTTTTGAGAATAAAACTCTTTTAAAATAGAATCAAATAGGCTAAAATAACTATCATCCCCTGATGAAAACTCCATACTTTGGGAATCTCATTCACTGACATACATTTACTCTACCTTTTGAGCTGCGTCATGGCCTGTACTTGCCCATACCTTAATTTGCTTAAACAAATATATTGCAGCAGGACTAGACTACATCACATAACCCCTGTTTTTATTTGTCTATGAATATTAACTGCTTTCTGAATTTGTTTTCACATCCTGAATAAAATATACTTTTCTGGTGTCTTTACCTCTTGTTTTTTTGTATGGATTTATTGAAAGATGGTGAAGAATATCTGACCTGCATTGCTTAAGAGCAGAGGTTGGTCATTGGTCTTTCTCACTCTGGTTTGCATTTGCAACATTTAAGAATTAAGATACAATCAAACAATTAAATTATTTTACTCAGCAAGTTGTTTCTTTATTTTCATTTATTTCTGGCATATAGGAAACTTTTCCCTGTCATGAAATTTTAGCATTAATTTGAGGATGAGGAAAGGGATCCAATTGGGGAAATAAAAGGTAAAATTTCCTTTTTCTTTATTTCCCATTTTTCACTTCACATGTTTTGCTTTTGTCCCTTTTCCTATGATATGCATTCAACATGACAATCAGTGACTCAATGAATTATGAACTCTTCACTTTATGGTACTTGGAAATCCTGGAGTTCATGCAACCTTTCTGCATGCCTTTTGGGCTCATTCAAAAGTAACCCTTTTACCATACCCACCTGGGGTTTCTTTATTTCGTTTTGGCAAATCATCATCAAACCTCACATCCTGGCCTTAAAGACTTTTTTTTTTGTGAAAAAAGACTATAAATAAGAATTTGAGCCTCGATCAACTCGACCAGGACGGGCCGGCCAAACAAAATTAGGATCGATGTAAATTAGGCCTGACTTGGCCTTGTTCTGCTTTATAACATGGCTTCGATGTAGGGTTCCACGGATTGATGTAGCTCTAAATTCAAGGCTTAGTGTCAAGTAGTCTGAAGCCGATCTATCGTGGGCAAGACAACCGACCCCGACTAGGTCAAATCAGCTAATAAAATGACAGCCCAATGTAAATTAGGCCTAGCTTGGCCCTACCAGGTTTTGCCCTTGGTTCGGTTCGAATTGATAGCTTTACAAATAAGGAAATCACCAAATATTTGAATCAGTATTGCAAATACTTTCTGTAATTAAACAATCAGTTGTTCTATTCATTTCCTTATAAATACTTAATAATAACACTCTCAGATATATTTGCATTCGAACAAATTTCCAAATATCTTCCATGAATAGAATAATTGAATTAGGTAACTGCTTTTTTGTTAAAACAATCTATTATTACTTTAGATTTCCTTTCAATCTTATCTCTCTTTTTGTTTAATCAGGTTTAAACAGCCATTAGTAGTTTCATCGTCATTTTATTTGTTTTTCTATTATATAAAACTAAGAAATTTAGTAAATATAAAGCCTTATAAAATGATTATATTCTCGGTTTTCTTTTATATTTTTCACTAATAAAACCAAATACGGTAAAACGATTTTCATTAAGAATTTTTTTCTTTCCATAAGATTTAAGATTTCTAAATGCCCAACAGCCTTAGTACATAATTCCATCTCTACATCATCTTCTTCTTCTTCAAATTTCTTTCTACTATTATTACTCTGATTTTACATAAATCAAATTTCATTCTGAGACTCCAATTTCTCTGGACTTATTTGCAGACATGATGGTGAGCATCAGTAAAAAAACACAGGCCAAGTAAGAAAATATCACAGAGAGAGTGATTCTGTTGCAGTAATTTCCAAAGTGGTCACAAATGGGTACCCAACCAGCATGGCTATTCCCATATCTTCCAACATATCCTATTGCAGTTGCAGCAGCACAACCAGCCAGCACCAAAGACATCATGCACTGAAAAAGATAAACAGTAAGTTTTTAAATTTTTATCCAAAATTGGAAACAATAAATTTTTAAATAAAAATTTAAAAATATACATGTTTTTATTTTTCTTGACAACTAAATACTTTTTAGCTACATTATGCAAACTATTTCCACCGGATTTGAAACCAGACCCGCCCTTATGCTTTTACTTATTTAAACGTTGAACGCTTTAATACTCGAAGCTAGGCATATGTAATTATATATGTTTTTATTTAATTACATTTAAAATTAATATGAAAGCTTCAATTGATCATAAAAATATTTATTTTTTTCTTATATTATAACATCTAGTTTTTCTTAACAGAAAAGCTGAAAAACAAATATTTTGGTTTTTTCTATTTAAGAAAAGCTCAAGTCTGAAGAACAAAGTCACGAAAAGCTTAAAAACAAACAAAGCTTAAAAGTCCAAAGCGATTTTTACCTTTTCAAGAAAAGCCAAAAACAAACGCCATCGAAACAATGATGAATTCTAGTCTCCTTCATCTTCATCTCTCCATTACATAGCATCTATTAATCCAGGATAAAATCAAAATCAATTAGCTTACCAAATCATGCAGGAACAAGAAGAAGAATCTCAAAGGGGTCGTCGAACCTCGACAGAAGAGAGGGAAAGCTATGAACATCGATAGCACACAACAGCCACATGCAATACCATTTGCCAAGGAGAAGAACCTGCAAATTAATCAGGTACACAATATATATAACACCATAACTCTGAATATAAACAACATACTTGGAGGTAGGGACGTAAACGAGTCCAGCTACTACTCATGAGCTACTCGTAAAATATTCAAATTTAACTTGGAGTTAATCGAGTCAAGCTCGAGTTCAAGTTGCTTTTCGAGTAAAGTTCGCGTATCACAATACCCGACTCGAGCTGCTTACAAGCTTAATCGAGCTTTGTTATCTTATTAATCGAGTCAAGAGTTTAAGTATAATTAATTCAAGCTTTATCGAGTCAAGTTTGAGCAGCTCCACTATTTTTTAAATTAGCTCGATCGAGTCTAGTCAAGCTCAAACTTGACTTTGTATCAATTCGACTCGATTAAACCCCTACTTGGAGGGGCCTCTTGGTGTTTGGATGATAAGAATCTTACTTGAAAGCTGATGAATAACTATACTTGGCTTGAACTTTGATCCCATAAACCTCAATAGTTTGGCTGCTAGAGATCATCATCAAAGCTGCAGCTACAGTAGCAGATACTGTCAGAATTCTGAAGCATATATGGGCTCCAAGGAAAAGCTTGTGTGTTCTCACTCTCAGAGGTGAGTTTTGCTGAAACTTTGCTTCTTCAATTCCTGCCATTACAATATATTTTCTTGATAAATTAAGAAAATAAGAGAAGAAACAATAAAGGAAAATAAACGAAGGAATGAAGGACAGAGAGAGTCTCTGTGGTGTATATTTATAGAAGAAATGGAGTTTTAAGGAATATCTCAATTCAAAGGATAACGATGGAATATGTCACCTGAAAAAAAAGAAAAAAATGAAAAGAGAGAAAATTAAATTTAAAAATGAAATAATGGGGTTTCAGTTTTAAGTGTAAGGCATGAAGTGTATCAGTTAGAAATATTTGGTTAATAGAAGTTAAATAATTTTTTTGTTCTTATTTTTGAAAACTATTTTATGTTCTAAAAAACAAGTAGAATAAGGAAAACATGGAAACATATTTAATTCTCAATTATTTTTGTTTTGAACATTAAATGTAGAAAATAAGAGCAGTTTTCAGAGAACACTAAAATGTTATTTGTGTTTTCAAAAACTGTTCTCAAGATGAGATTTCCAAATAATAAGAAATGCGAACTAATCATGTCTTAACATTTCTTATGTTTTTCTTGAAAATGACTCCATTTTAGATAAAAAAATATATATTTATTTTATTTTATTAAAATTAGGCCAAAAATGGATAAAAAGTAAGTGCCCTGGTTTAAATTTCACGAAAATTTTCAACTCTATCCAAAACTGTATCATTTAAAATCTCACGTATTCTAATCTTTACTTTCATTTTTAAAATACGTCAGATCAATTTATCAGTAAGAAGAATAGAAAATCATTTTGTAAATATTCTGAAATGAAGCATAAATACGAAGAAACAGAGTTAGATGACCAAAACAAGGAAAACAAGAGAAAGTGTTTTCCCCATTCATATATAAATGTCAGTAAATAATGAATTCATTTCTCTTTGTTTAAATCGAGCCATTTCAATCTCAGAACTAAACGTTGTTTTCCTTGTTTTCAAAAAGTTTGAATAGGAGAAAATGTATACCTTTCTACCACTAAACAAGTAATAAAATTTTCAAAATTAGGTTTTCAATCACATTACCCCAATTACTACATTCTTGGAATGAGAAACAAAGTGAACCGTTGGATATGCATGGAAGCTTCAAAGAGATGTAGCATAAACCGATGTTTAAGGTTGGCAAAATTTGACACAATCCGTGAACACTGTTGAACTCGATATGATTTTTATGGGCCAGCTGAAAGATAATCGTTGCTTTCAATCAAATTTGTATCGACCAGATAACTCGCTTAATAAACTTAAGTATATTCGTGTCAATCCACATAACATGAATTTGACTCGCATTAACTGCTTAAATTATTATATTAATTGATATTTAATCTGTATTAACCCATTATATATATTATTTATATTTAATATTAATGAATTAGTTATAATTTATATTATTTTAAATTACAAAATTAATAAACAAGTTATACGTGTCTAATCGTGCTTGACATTAATCGGTCGCATCAATTTAGTGATTGTGACCCGCTATTATTCGTGTGGTCGGTTTGAAGCTTATTAAATATTATAGAAAACCTATTATTGACACGATCCGAACATGACCCATGAACACGAATTGCCACACCTAATATGGTTCACTATCGGGAATAGGCTTTTCATCTATAGTAGTTTATGACCTTTTTCTACCAAGAGAATTTTATAGTTATTCAAACTTAAAAGGAAAAATTGGGTAGTGTTTGAATTTAGTGATTATGATCCGTTTATTATTTGTGTCATGTTTGAGTTTACAAATATTCTAGAAAACCTATTATCGACACGATCCAAATATGACCCGAAGACGAATTGTCACACCTAATGTGGTTGACTCTTAGGAATAGGCTTTCCATCTATAGTAGTTCATCACCTTTTTCTACCAAGAGAATTTTATAGTTCTTCAAACTTAAAAGGAAAAACGATGATGAATAATTTTAAGGATGATATTGTAACTTTTAACTTTAAACTTGGCCCTCATGATATAATATATCCTGATTTTTGAAAATTTTGATTGAAAATCACGAGGAAAATGGATAAATCTTTAATTATATTTGATTATTATGGTAAATTACATACACACACACATATTGGGCCGGTCCGTTGACTCCTCTGCAAAAACAATAAACAAAAAGGATCGGCTGGGCTTGCTCGCTGCTTTCCGACGCCTGCTTCGCTTATTTCCTGGAAGCAGGCATCAACTCGCATGAATCGACTTTGCGCAGAATCTACGCATTCCGGGCTCACCACGCTGGCTCCTAAGATTTATACCTTGACGATCACGATAACTTTCTTAATTTGATGACGATAATCGATTAGTATATTTCCTTATTGAAGGATGATACAATATTCCTCCTACTGGGTGAGAGATTTTATTTTCTTATCGTAAACCGATTAATAAGGGATAATTGATGACTTTCCTAGTTGGATGATGATACGATATTCCTTCCATTGAGTGAGAGATTTTCTTTTCTTTTCGTAAACCGATTAATAAGGGATAATTGATGACTTTCCTAGTTGGATGATGATACGTTATTCCTCCCATTGTGTGAGAGATTTTCTTTCCTTATTGTTAACCGATTAATAAGGGATAATTGATAAGCTTTCGCTATCTGAATTCTTTGATTACATTCTGCAAGCGCACTGAAGGATGAATTGGGTCATTGTTTTGGGGAACATATTTAGGAGATGTCATCAGGGCCAACAACGGTACTGTTGATTCTTAATGCCCTTCTTAAAGTAACATTTGGAGTACAGTGTTAAGGCGCAACGCGCTCATTTTAAAAGCGTTAATATATAATGAAAAATAATTATTGCATTAATTCCTCATGGGCAATTCCTTAGGTGACCCGTAACAATGAAATTTAGATGATTGTTAATTTTCATAACCAAAAAAAAAAAAGAATAATTGGTATCCAAGTTTCAGTATTTCTAGAAAGGGGAATTTCAACCAAAATATGCCAAATAACAAATGTACATAATTGGAAATTGATAGCACTGCATACATCATTTTTGTCCACAACCTTTGCTTAGAGAGATAAAACACCCACTATATATTCCAACGATAACCCATCACTAATTTCCACAATAATTCTTCAAAACGATAAATTAATTTAGGAATAAGATGATTTTGATTCAGGAAAAGTATTATGCACTTTTAGATTCTTAGATATTTTTAATTGTTTCTCGTAATATGGAAATGCTTCAAATTTGTATTATTAAAAGCATTTATAAGGATTTTTTTCAAATTAAAATTTCCTTTTTAAATCAATTCCCAATCTTTTGGACATTTTCCTTTTTAAGATAAAGCGTTTGAAAATTTGAAAAGCATGTAGAAGTAGAAAGCGTAGGATATTATTATATTTGGTCTGAAAAAGAAAAAAAAAGAGATTTGACTGACACGCCTTGTGTGGGTGCTTAAACTATACATTGAATGTTTCAGTTATGGATGTTACAACTTACAATCATGTGTTTCTTTTCCACTAGTACTTTCCCTTTTAATATGTCTAGGCATTCTTATAAAAGGAATATCGAATACTTGTCGAATATGTAGGTGAGATGATTAAAGTCTTTTTAAACTTAATGAGTGTTACATCCTATATTGAATAAGGGAAAAAGTTTTCGACATTATATAAGAATGAGTTTCTTTCAACTTAGTAGACGCGTTTTAAAGTCGTGAGAACTAGCCCAAGTTGAAGCGGATAATATCGTATGGTTGGGTTAGATAAGATTCTGAATTGTATCCAGTGGATCTCGACTATGATATGGAGGTTTGTTTGGCCCCTTAGGAAGTGTTTGTCTGTTTGGTTTGATCCTGTAATCCTATGGGACATAACGATGACGTTTGTGTCTACATGGGGAAGAGGGGGTTTGTCATAGCCCATATTGGATAGAAGAGAAAGTTTTGACCGGTATATAAGTGAACTCATGACTTAATGAGCGCGTTTAAAGCCGTGAGGTCCGTGAGCGTAAAGCGGATAATATTTCATGGATTGGATCGAGTCGTTATAATCGGTCTGAGTTTGGTCACGAGAATGGAGTTAATGTTACATGATAAAGTTTCTTATCTTGTGATCCCTTTTGACTCGTATGGAGATTAGTCTCGACTCATTTGGAGATTAGTCTGAGTATGATATAACTTAAAGACACATTTCGTGTCTGCATAGGCCCATAAAGGAATACTGAATACCCAATTTCTTCCTTCTCCTTTTCCCATTTCTTCTTTTATTTCTTACATAATTTTTTTTTCCATTTCTAGGATTTGTTATGCATGTAGTTTAGGAAATTGATTTAATGCTAAAAAACCAACTTCACCATGGTTTGTAGAGGATTGGGTTACTTCTTTTTTTTTTTTTTAAATTAATTAATTAATTATTTTTATATATCTATTCATTTTACATCACGTTCTAGTATTATTAGGACTCGAGCCTACACCTCCCTTACCCCCATTTCATCTCTTTACCACTTGTGTCAAGCTTTAAGGGTGGCTATTTCTTCTTAAGTTTAAGTAATATTGTAATTTGATTAGCAAAAGGTAGATGCATTAATTTATATATATATATTTATCCAATCTTGTCTAAAAATTTACCTTATTGGGTTATGTTCTCACTTTTTTTTTTCAAATTAATTTGTCTTAACATTAAAATGTAATATTGAAATTATAGTTTAGTTGTTAAAAAATTAAAAAGAAATCATTAAATCGACTACTTTTTTTTTTGTATATATTATAGTTTTTCAAAAAGTGTTTGTGCTTGTGAGGCTCGAATATAGATCTCCCTTTACCCGTTTAAACAGGAAAATGTTCTGCCACTTGAGCTAAGTAATGATAGGTTTATACTTATTTCTTAAGAAGTATGGAAAAAATTAAAAGAGAAAATGGAATGAAATCATTATTAAAAAAAATTACAAACTAAAAGAATTAATGGAAATACAAATATTTATTAAAAATATAATTTTAGGAAAAAAAGTTTCCTATGTATAATTTTTTTTTGCTCCTACTTATCGAAAATATTTGTTTTTGAGAAGATTCTAGAAAAAAATTAAATAAAAAAATGAAAAAATATTAAATTAAATTAAAATTAATAAATTATTTTTGTATATATTTTGAACTTACTTTACATATTTTTCTCATTTATATAAATATCACATAATTTAAAATTTACAAACTTTTATTTAATTTTAATATATCTAATTTTCTTTCATGTTTTATATGATAACATCAAGCATGAAAATATATTATTTTTATTTTTATTTTCTCTTATTAATTTTTAAGAACTCAAGAAATCTTTATTCTCTCTTTTATCATGACGATTTTCAAACTGTCAATTCTCAAACCTAATTATATTATATCTCTCCGGTTGGGATTCATGAGAAATCCTCCCCAACTCTCTTATTTCAGTTTTGGAAAAAAAAAAAAATTCATGGAAGTGATTGTCAGATAATTTAATGTTGAGGGTTGAATTTATCTGGATTCTTTTTGTAAAAACCCGGTCTAACCATATAGATATTATTCGCTTTGAGATGAGCTTATACATATATAGTGTTAAGAACTTTTTACCTTATCTGATATGGGATGTGACCAGCATCCCGACTCAGGCAACGATGTTAGTTGTGTCTCTCATGGGGTCTGAGGCTAACGGACCTAACACCCCCCTTAAAGCGAGCGGACTTACAATACTAGGATTCTGGATAAGCTAAATCTGTTATAACGATTCGATCGGCCCAGTGCAAATATTATGCCTTGCTTTGGGGGTACAAAGTCGCTCCACGGGTTTTTAAAAAAATATCTGGGTGAAGTAGCTCATACATATATAATGTCAAAAACTTTCTTTCTTATTTGATGTGGGACGTGACAAATATATGAACACAATGTCGTTGTCTCATGAAGTTATAGAGTTAAACAGGACAAACACATTTATGGGGGTAAGTGGAATGGACACTGCAACAGGAAGTTGGGATCGGTTCTAATACGGAATTTGTAGCGATTAAGGCTGATAAATATAGATATTAATAAAGCTTTGAGCCTAAGGGATCCCGACGACTTTAAAACACATCGAGTAAGTTGAGAGGGAGCCTATACCTATATAATGCCAGAAACTTTCTACCTTATTCGATATGAGATGTGACACCCTTCCTATATAAGGAGAGTTTGGTGCTAATAGTGACCATCAACCAACCACATTAAAGTGGAAGAGAATTTAGTGGTTGTTGTTAGGGCAATGAAATGCAGTGCCAGGGCAAAGATTGAATTATTGATGTGCAAAGGAGGAATATTAGTTATTGGTTTGACTGTTAGGGCAATGTATGAAGAGGATGATTGAAGCATGAAACAAATAAACAATATAAATAATAATAATTTTCTAATAGACATGCCAATGAAGTCCGGTAGGGGCGAGTAAAAAAATCTAAGAAATCGAACCAATCAAAAGACCAAATTGAAAAATAGGTTAACCAAATTGATCGATTCGATTTTGATTTTTGTTTTATATAAATCTCGATTTCAGTTTTCAAAAATACAAAAACTATGACTTGGTTAATCGATTGCAAAAATTAAAAATACTAATATTATATTAAATTTATAAAATACAATATATATAATATATAATATTAGTATTTTATAATATATATATATAATGTATATGATACATCAGTTTTTTGGTTAACTGAAACAATAGTTAATCGAAAATTTGGTTAATCATGTCGATGATTAGATTTTTTGTTTATATAAATATCAAACCAAAAAATCGATGATCGGTTTCTTTTTAATGGCACGGTTCGATTAATCGAATCATGTTCACCCCTATCACTCAGTGATTAAGGGTTAGACGGGACATAAGAAAAGGACCAGGATCGAGTTCATAACATAATACTAATGCAAAGTAAATAAATATAAAAAAAAGAAAAAAAAGAAGGTATTTTCAACATTTTTCTGGTTACAACCTAAAGAATAATAATAGAAGGATTAATCCTAACCTACTAAGGTCTAACCCTAACTAATTATGATATAACAGCTCCAAATTATGGGGATATGAGGTCTAGTCTCATTTATCTATTTATTCCCTTAGTTAACTAAATACAGGTTAATTCGAGTTTTGTCTTTAAATAATACATTTTTAAAAAAAATATCAATCTAATACGTTTTTGAAAATAATGCTCAAACTTATGCTTAAAATCATAGTTGGTGATTACGGTTTTAACTTCAAAAAATTTAAAACCGTAGTCAGCAACTACGAATTTTGACGAGAACACAACACACTAGAATTTGGGCATTTTTTTCAAAACCGTATTAGATTGATATTTAAAAAAAAAGAGTATTATTTTGAGACAAAACTCGGTTAATTCATTGCTGAAATTCACTATCCATCATGAAAAGTAACACAAAAAGAGGAGAAAAAATTGGTAGTGAGAAAAAGATGGAGAAGTTCTACAAAAATTAGAGAAAACTTCATGCACTTTAAATCCAGTCATTGAGTTGAGAAAAATGAGAGAGAGAAAGAGGAGAAAACCTCATCAACTAGTTTTCATGGCTGAACAGAATCATCTAATTTATTGAAAATGGGAAATCTTTACAGGTGAAAATGGGGTTATTTGCCCCAATCAGTGATGAGATGAACAAAAAATTACATTTTATTTCATAAATACAAAATGTACAGACAGACACAACCAGATTCTGAGATGATAAAAACCTGACCTGGTTCTAGACTTCTAGTTGCTGATGTCAAAGTATTTTGGATCTGATGGAAAATCATATTCCACTTGTACCTGCAAATTCACAACCCAGCCCCATGTAAGATTTAAGGTTCAGAAACTCAATCAGATCATACAAGAAAAGTTTCATGGAAAACCTCAAAAATTAAGGGCCTCTTTGTTTCCTGTCTTTTGGAAATAATTTTTGAAAACACAAAGAACACCATTTCGATGTTCTCTCAAAATAGTTCTTGTTATCCGAATGTAGTGATGAAAAAAACCCAAAGGTATGTGTTTGGTTCTTGTTTTTAAAAACTGTTTTATGTTCTCAAAAACAAGGAGAAGACGTTTGGTAATGGTTCCTATTTTATTTTTTTTGGGGTTGAAAAACATAGAGAACACAACAAACATTAGATTCAGAGATGGTGATGTTCTTTGAAAACTGTTCTTGTTATTTGAATTTAGTGTTTGCAGTGTTCTTTGTGTTTTTTTTTAAAAAAAAAAACTAAATACTCAATGTTTTAATATTACTCGCTGTTTTTGGAGACAAAAAACGAGTTTTCAAGGCGCAACTTAAACACTCCCTAAACAAATCTAAAAGAACAAAGGTTGCAGGGTATGGTCATTACTCTTTTGTTAAATCTCATGCGACGTTCACATGATGAAGGAAACAGATTTACATTTCTTGTTGGATCTGTTCTCCATGGCTTTAAGAAAAGCGTGTCTGTAGTAGGTTGAGAAGAGTGTCTTATATAGTGTCAGAAACTTTCTTACTCATCGGAGTGTGGGATGTGACCATATTTTACGAAATGCGATGCGCATGGGATTAGGGGGAAGCTAAACGGGACAAACACCCCTATGGGACTAAACAAAACGGACCGGGGTCGAGAGATCGGCTGTTATACCGTTTGCTTAACGACGGCTTAACCATGTAGATATGTATACACTTTAGCTGAGAATTAAATCGTAGCTTTAAAACACGTATACTAGGTTGAAAAAGCCTATGCTTATATAGTGTCAGGAACTTTCTCCCCTATCAAATGTGGGATGTGACAAAAACTTCAACTTCTATGCAGACACAACGTCCTCATTGTGTCTTATGGGATAGTGGAGCCAAACAGACAAACAACCCTTACAGGATCAAACCAAAACGAACCACACACCGAGGTCAAGGATCGGCTATGATACCATTTGTACCGACCCGACTCAACCGAACAATGTAGATATCATCCGCTGGCTCAGGGGCCCTCGCGGCTTAAAGCAGCGTCTCTTAGGTTTGGATCTATACTTATACAACTCCAGGAACTTTCTCCCCCTATCCGATATAGAATATGACAAAAAACAAAAAACAAACAGAGCATACACATATGTACAGAATAAATTTCAATACTGCAATGTCAACAACAAAGCAAACCCATAACTTGATAAATATTGAAGCTAGTAAACGTCAAAAGTTCAGCAAATACCTTCCCCTCATCAGCATCCGAATGGCGCTGCGGGAAGACCACCCTCAGATCATTATACAAGTAGAAGCGTCGCTCCCCGACATCGATGTCCATTTCAGTTTTTGCAGGTACAGAAAAAGGATCAGATTTGCACCTTTGGACTGACCTCAAACTTTTCTTAGGAGGAGTGCATAAAAATCGGAGATGAAGAGCATAACGCAGGACACCAGCACCAGTCGTGTTCTCGTTCACCTTCGAGGGGCTATGTACAGATTTGCTGCTTTCAGTTGTTACATGGCATGTATTCAAAGGCGTATCGTTCTTCCTAGTGTTCTTTAAGTATTCACTACTACTGAGTTCACTAAAACAACGGGAGGCCGGTGATCCTCCCTCTCCCTTTTTTATCGCTTCCAAACCCGAGCTTGTAGATCTTACTGTATGTGCAACATCAACTCGATTCGAGTTTGAAAATTCCCTGGTGTTTGATATTAGAGATGGCTTGACATCATTTTTGGTGTGAGGAACTGTCTTTCCTCCATTTCCTGGCACAGAAGTTGATCTAGAAGAAGCCAAAGTGACCTTCTGACGCAGAAATGTCTTTTTTTTTCCCGGAAAATAAGATACAGGAAAAATGAAATAAATAAATAAACAGAACAGAAAATAAATAAATACATAAATATCAAGTAGATAACACATACAGTAAGATAATAGCAGAACTGATAACACAAACACCCAGGAGAATTCAGAAGTGGCATTAAGAAAAGATCATGGAAATCCAGACATTGTCAATGATAATTCAAGCAAGGACAACAAATACAAATAAGATCCAAGTTGAAGGCTCCGTAATAGTAAAAACGAACACGGTTTAAGGTCAGGGGAAAAGGCGACTGTCAGAGACTTGACATGGCCATGACTCAAGATAGACTAGAATGGCGGAAAAGGATTCACGTCGTTCACCATAAGCAGCTAGAATTACCTTTCATTAAGTTCAAATTTTGAAATTTCACAAAGAAACCATAGGATGATTTGATTAAAAGACCTTTTAAAAGCTAAATTTTGGAAATCTAACCCTTTTATCAAATTTTGACCTTATTTTAACAAAAACATCCTCATTGTTTCCTTTCTTTTCAAAGACAGATGTAAATACATGAAATGACAAAGGGTATTTTTGTCCACAATAAGTCATTTTTTAAGAAAAAACATGGGAATTGTTAGATTTACAATTTTTGACTTATTTGAGGTCTTTTAACCAAATAATTCAAAACCATATCATAAATCATGTCAATAAGCATTTCATAAAATTCAAAAGAAATTACATATTTTTAATCCTTACCTTGGTACCAGCTGGCATGTCACTCAAATCATAGTTACAAAGAAAGGTGTGAATAGGTGTCTTTTCTGGATTGCTAAGTACCTGCCAAAAGCAAATTAATTTTGGGTAAAGCAGCCATCTACTGAGTAATAAGTCTCACAAGTATCATTTCATAGTCTAATGCTAAATGTATAGAAGCTTTCCATGGAGAAATATAAATGCAAGCATCAAAATATTCTACTAAGTAATAGAACAAAATTGCAACCACCAAGACATCTCAAAAACACTTTTCATGAGGGTCATTTCTATTTTAAAATCTAGTTTTTGCTATTTAGGCAACCATCCTAGCCACAAACTTACCAATGAGGTGTGTTTTGTAACCTCTATAGGAATCTGTTATGACCCATTATGAGTCCCACATTGTTAAGTTACGGCTTGGCCTTGTGGGTTTATAACCACTTGGACTCCCTCCCCTTAACAACTAGTTTTTAAGGGTGAGTTCTACCCAAGTGGTTGTAACAATGGTATTAGAGTAGTTCGTTCCTTGGGGATGATCCTCGTCCGAGGTGTGGGAGGCGCTACTGTGGGATTCGACGAGGGTCGCCTGAGGTTATTGGGGAGGCGCTAACGTGGGGTCGCATGATCGCGTGCAGTGAACATCGGTTGAAAGGATAGATTTTATAACCGTAGAGTCCACGTTGCTAAGTGCGGCAGCGCATGGGTTTACAACCACTTGGGTTCCCTCCCCTTGACAACTAGCTTTTAAGGGTGAGTTCTACCAAAGTGGTTGTAACATAATCATATTCTTGCATTCTAAGTAATTGTGCACAAGCAAGGGAGAACACAAGAGATAGATGGAACACAAATTTAAATGTTCTTATTAAAGACATGATATTCATATTAAACTCAAATCCTACAAGCTTGAGTTTTTAGGAGAGTTGGTCGTTTAACAGTTTTGAATTCTTATGTCGTGTCGTAAAGCACGTATTTAAGACCTGGAACAAATTTCAAAAGACTCTAGAGCATGTCCCTACACATCTCCACTCGACCAAGTAATCAGCATTTACTTCATCATTTTGCTTCATATGCTTTCCCTCTTGAGCATGATCTCGCTGCTCACTTACCACTAAGCATATTTAGCTCATCCTAACAGCCAGATACCCAAAACTCCAAGCTGCTTTAGAAGGAAAAATTGCTTGCATCACAATCAACTTTCCGATAACTAAACCTCCTACCATTTTTTTTTTTTTTTTTTTTGATTGGCAAAAGAATTCATTGAAAGAGATAGCAGAGGAGCCGAAAGGAAACTAGATTATCTGAAGTAAACAAGGAACCAAGAGCCTATACAAAAGAGCAAGGTAAATGAAAACTTACTATTGAGAGACTAAACACTAAACCTCCTACCATTTTTCTCAAAAGGAAACTCCAGATCTTTAGCAACAACTATGCCTAACAACACTTTTAGGCCTTGAGTGAAATTTTCAAATCGTTATTTCGCCTATACTTCCAGTATTTTACTCAAAAAAAAAAAAATGAGACTATGAGATCCAAAACCCGTCCTAAGTCACCAGTAAAAATAGCAAAGTATTTCTTGGTCTGAGAATGTTTCAAACAGAAGAAAACATCCAGGGGACTCAAGGAAACTACTCAGGAACTCATATTGCCACTAGGGAAGGATCTAAAGTCAGATTTAATCCACATGCCAAAAATAAGTAAAGAAATTATTAAGGAACAAACAAGAAAAAACACAAATATTCATATGGCTCATCCCATAAGGCTATGGCCATAAGCATGTTACCATATACAATTTTAGGAGTTTATGCAATTTGGGACTCTATCATTAGCTGTATATATTATCTTACCATGTATAGATGCTAAAGACTAGGAATCTACCATGTATAGATGCTAAAGACTAGGAATTTATGTATAGATGCTAAAGACTAGGAATCTACCATGTATAGATGCTAAAGACTAGGAATCTACCATGTATAGATGCTAAAGACTAGGAATTTATGTATAGATGCTAAAGACTAGGAATCTACTATGTATAGATGCTAAAGACTAGGAATTTGAGAGACTATATGTATGGCGGACGGATGAAATCAAAGGCAACTTTTCCCGAGAAAAACCTCTTTCTTCATTATTTTTACATTTATCTGTCATTTTGATATGGTATCGAGCCCGAGGTTCTTGATTTTTTAGTGCAATTAAGATAATTTTTTTCTCTTGGCTTTGTGGGTTTTTATCTTATTCAGCGCCTCACAGGTTCCATCTTGGTGGTGTTCTCTTGTTCTCGGCGTCGTCTGCGCACTTTGGTCGGTTCTTGCTCTTATTGCCAATGCCTTTTTTTCGGTTGTTTATTTGATTTATAATTTTCGGCGTTTGGTCCCACACATCATGTCATGGATAAGTTAGAGGAAGCATTCCCTATTCGGTTCTTTGATAAAAGTGCCCGGCTTGGGAGTTCAAATTTAAATTAGCATGAGGAAAAGAATTGTGGGGTCATATTGATGGGAGTGTTCCCGCACCTCAAGGTGCCAAGGCTTTGTCTAAGTGGGAAATTCATGATGCTCGGGTTATGACTTGGCTCCTTAGCTCGGTTGAGTCTCACCTTGTTCTCAATTTGAGGCCTTATAAAATTGTTGCTGCTATGTGGACTTATCTTAACACGGTTTTACAAATCAGGAACAACTACGCTAAGCGATTTCATTTGGAGTATGAGATGGCTAATTTCACACAAGGCGATCTCTCTATTGAGAATATTTTAGTTTCAAACTCTTTGGTGACTATTTGCATTATTGATACTATTCAGCACAACTCTCTGGCACATTAAAGTGCATGCCATGTGAGATCAATTCTTGATAGGTGCGACCAGGCTTTGAAATTGCACGTTCTATTCTAATTCGATGAACCATCATCCAAATTCCACTGGATGCTTGTTTGAGGAACTTCTTTGTAAGGAACAACGAGGCATCAGCCGCTATAGAACATCATGCTAACGTATGCACCTGCTTCTCCGGGGGCTTATAACACAGGGAGACATACGTAGACATGCGGCTGCCGTTGCTTTAGCTGTAAAGCTTTTGGCCATATTGCTCGGGGATTGTCAAGAAGTTCGTAATCACTATGAAGAAACAAGGTCACATCATCTCCGTCATCCATTCGGCCTCCGAAAGGAAGGTGTGGTACGGCATCATGCCTCCACTCCGCCGCCCTGGGTCACGCACGCCTACGCCTTGCCTCCCTGCTGTTCCCCTCTGCCCTATAGCCTTTAGCAACCCGACCACACTCACTCCTCGTGGTATAACAGATGATCCATTATGCTTTGTTCGCTGGCCTCGTGTGTAATCATAGTGCTTTTCTTCGCCATGGTATTTTGACCGAGCTCTTAACCATATGATCATCGTTGTTCCTTCGAAATTATGATGGAAATCTAAAATTAACACACCGCCGATGGCAGCCTCTCGCCAATCGCGCCGGGTGATCTTTCCTCTTCCTACTTCAATGTTTTGTGTCTCCCAACCTCTCCACAAATCTTATTTGTTGGTCAATCAAGCTTGATAACAATTGTAATGTCCATTTCTCCCGCTCGGGTTGTGTTAAAACAAGTGTCGTGGTAGATGATCGCTAAGGGGGCCTAAAGTGGATTTACACTTCTTTCCTCTTCATGTTTCTCCTTCCACTTTTATTCCTAGTTTTCCTTACTTCATTTGTAGCAATGTTGGTTCCCTGCAATAAGATGGGTATAGACGCCTAGGCCACCCAAACTCGATGTCCTTCGTGACTTGTTTACCCCGATTACCGGGAAACAGTGCCATGTTCTTTCTATTTGATCTTTCTTTGATTGTACATCACGCAAACTTTTGGCAAAAGTAAATCTACCTTTTCTCATCATGCATCTGCCTCTACAATGCACTTTGAGCTTTATTCATAAAGGATGTTCGGGGGGGATTGCACCTCGTTGTTTCTCATGCGCATTACAAGTACTTTGTTACTTTACTGATGACTTGTCGCCATTAGGCTTCTACTCTCCGTGCTAGTGAAGTTTTTTTCGCTCAGCGCTTTCAGACTTGCTAGATTTGACTCCCGGTTCAAGGCTCTGATTCCTCGCTGGCAGAATACATGTCTAATGAGTTTCGTGTTTTTCTTCAAAGCAAAGGGATCATCTCGGGTCAGTTCGCCCTTGACACCACAAATAAAACGATGTCGCCGAGAGGAAAATCGCCACCTTCTGGCAAGCGTCGGTAAGAATTTTTACTTGAATCATATGCGTTCCTCCTCATTTTTGGTGTGAAGCTCTTTTACCGGCAGCCTCATGTGATCAATCGCTACCCTCTCCTACGACAAATCATGTTTCTCCTTTCTTTCTCTAAGTTTGGTCATTCTCCTTTATATTCGATCTTCGTACATTTGGTTGTGCTCGCTTTGTGCATCCTCCTCATGAACGGTATATAAACTTATCGCCAATTAAGTGTGTTTTCCTTGGTTATGCTATCCTCACAGGTTAAGTGTTTGTTACGATCCCCATGCTTCTCGTGATACGGTTTCCGTGAATGTGACCTTAAAATCAATATTTCTTCCATCTCATGTTCACTATCCGTATCCCCGATCTCTTCTCGGGCCTATTTTTTCTCTTCCTGGTTTACACCATCAGAAATGGGGCTTCAACCCGGTTGCAGGTATGACATGGTCGACATGAGTTCCGTTCCACTTCCTTTGGGCCTCCTTCCGATCTTGACTTTGCGCCTGATCCCACGCCTCCACCACCTAGTCTACCCACCGTCCCTTTCCCCTCATCCTCCAATCGTATGGCTGGTTTCTTCTCTCCTGTCTCTCTTATCTCTACTTTATCCACTATTTCCATTCCCTCTTGTTACAAACAGGCCATGGAACATGAGTGTTGGGAAATTGCAATGCAAGCAGAACTTCAAGCACTTGAGGAGAATCATACTTGGGATATTGTTCCTTGTCCTCCTACAATTAAAACCTATCGAAAGTAAACGTTTTTTCGTAAACTGCTGATGGTTCTTTGGATCGTACAAAGCTCGCCTTGTAGCTTTGGGTAACAAGCAGGAATATGGGGTTGATTATGAGGAGACATTTGCCCCGTCGGGCTAAAATGACCACCTGCTCGAACTATCTTAGCTTATCACGCTTCACAAATATGGGCACGAGCATCAAAATGGATGTGAAGAATGCCTTCTTCATGGTGATCCCGTGAGGATTTGATGCTTCCTCCTGCATGACTACTTTCTCCCCATGATGCTCAGTTCAGCTCTCTCAGATGGCCAAGCAAAGACTCGCGCTTGGTTTAAGAAGTTTCACATAATTTCTTTCCTTCGCTTTACACAAAGTCAATATGATTCTTCTCTCCTTCACACATCTACGCTTCGTATAGTTATTCTCTCGGGTTTACGTGGGATGATATTATCACACTGCACCGACCGGTTTGATTACTGCTTCCAACACAGCTACATGCAATCTTCCATATGAAAGATCTCGCCGCCACATACTTCTTAGATCGAAGTTCATTTATCGATCCCATGGCCTTTCAAGTGTGAACCAACATAAGTATATTTAAGATCTTATCACTTTGGCTGGTTTGGAGGACACTTCTTCTGTTGATACTCCTATGGAGGTAAATGTCAAATACAGGAAAGATGAAGGGGACCTTCTAGAAGAACCTACTCTTTATCGGCGCTTTGTTGGGAGTCTTATCTACTTGACAACTACTCGACCTGATATCTCCTATGTTGTTCATCAGGTCAGTCAAATTATGTCTTCACCTCGGCATCTCCATCTTGTTGCGTCACGCATCATTCATTATCTTCGGTGATCACCTTCCTGGTTGGGTTTTTTCCTACCGACACCTCTCTCTTCAACTTGTCGCTTATGCTGATGCCGACGGGCCGTGTCTCGATACACGTCGATCTACTACAGGTTGGTGTATGTTTTTAGGTGATGCATTAATTTCTTGGAGATGTAAGAAACAAGATCGTGTTTCTAAATCCTCTACTGAGGCTGAGTATCGTGCCATGTCTACTGCTTGTTCTGAAATTGTATGGCTACGTGGTCTCCTTGAGGAGCTTGGGTTTCCTCAGACTACTACTCCTCTTCATGCCGATAACACTAGTGCTATTCAGATTGCTACCAATCCCGTTTTCCATGAACGCACCTCAAGTGCCATCAGTTACTGTCATTCTATTCGAGATGACTTCTGAAAGCCTAGTGATATCTCTTCCTC
This sequence comes from Tetrastigma voinierianum, assembly GCA_016808115.1. Taxonomy (NCBI): domain Eukaryota; kingdom Viridiplantae; phylum Streptophyta; class Magnoliopsida; order Vitales; family Vitaceae; genus Tetrastigma; species Tetrastigma voinierianum. The sequence goes on along the minus strand of JAEQBH010006357.1, from coordinate 179,486 downwards.
ATATCTCTTCTCTCGATTCTGGGCTTACCGATGTCTTCACCAAAGCCTCCTAACTCGACGCATCAATTCTTGTCAAGCAAATTGTTGTCGACTGACTTACTAAAGATCAATTTGAGGGGGATGTTACCATATACAATTTTTAGGAGTTTGTGCAATTTGGGACTCCATCATTAGCTGTATATGTTTATCTACCCATGTATAAATGCTAAAGACTAGGAATCTACCATGTATAGATGCTAAAGACTAGGAATTTATGTATAGATGCTAAAGACTAGGAATCTACCATGTATAGATGCTAAAGATTAGGAATTTATGTATAGATGCTAAAGACTAGGAATCTACCATGTATAGATGCTAAAGACTAGGAATTTGAGAGACTATATGTATGGCAGAAGGATGGAATCAAAGGCAACTTTTCCAAGAAAAACCTCTCTTCGTATTTTTCTGTTATCTAGTATTTTGACAAAGCAATGGTTCATCCAATAAAGCTATGGTCACAAGAAACTACAATAATGTGGTTTTTCCCCACCAAAGAGGTGTGCCCGCCTGCCCCGCCCTACCCTCCCACCACCACCCCAAACAAGTACATCCACAAATGAATATGAACATCAAGTCACCAATAATAATGCAGATTACAATAACATGATTTACACTATAAATGAACTGAAAGGACTCTTTGCAGAAGGAAAGACTCTCTTAATGACTTACAGAATATGGCAACATCTCAAAACTTACAAATATTGGTGCCTAAAGCAAAACCAGGCCAATGACCACATGGACATGACCACAATCAAAAGCCCAACTCTCATTCAAAACAAGTTTCCTAGAATGAGTCCTCTCAACTTTGGATACTACTGATCGCATCTTGTGATATGTTTCACACGCATACCCCTTGTTGAATCAGGAATAGAAAGTTGGCAATTCCTATTCCAACAAGAGAATCTCACAAGAAGTTTCTTTAATAGAATACTGAACCCAAATATGTCAAAATAAGGAATTTGAGGCAGATTTTCAACATCACAGAACATCTTGAGAAACAGAGAAAAAGACCTAAAAACTGGCCAGCAAAACTCATGAGAATTTCTCTTTCTTTTCTCTTATTTCACTAGATTCCTCCTTCCCGACCCCCCAATCCGTCCCCCACCCTTTTCTCTTAAGCATTTTCCAAATTAACTTTTCTTAAAGTTTCTTTTTCTTTCCTAAAGGTCATGATTTAGTTGGCATGAACTCTTTTACTACTATGCACTAAGTTCAATCATCAAAGTATTATACAAGATTCAAATAATGTAGTCCACTGGTCCTAGTTTGATAAGCAATCAATTTTTGATAGATAGAATCTGAGTACCAGTTGTATCCGCCCTTTCATTGGTATATGTAGTCGGTTCTTTTCAGCTCGTGAGTCATCAATGCTAAGGCTCCTCTTCATTTTTGGGCCTCTGTACTTGTCTGATGGCAAATTCCCAGCAAGATCTATCGATGAATAGTACAGTAAGTAGTTATCTCCATCCACACTAGTTACTGCAAAAGGAAGTTTTTGAGGTTTGGGCGAGAAATTCCCTCCAGTGACATTAAGAACTGCAAGGAAACCATCGATTTTCTGCATATAAAAAAAAATAGTAAACAAGAATTGAAGAAAAAGGGATACAAGTAGCACAAATTAAACACATGAATACAATCTTATACCACAGGATATCGACATTCGCTACTAACCTGACTGACTTTTCCAGATGATAGCCGGCCAGAGAACAGGGACTCCTCAAATGAACCAACTAAGGATCTTCTAACATGCAAACCACTCAAAGTCCTAGCAAACTTGATGCATTGGGGATTAACGGTCGAATCATGTCCACAATGCTCAACCGTCCTCAAGATACTTTCAGGTGTAAACAGGTTAAATTTTTTCTGGAGAAGATCAATATCTTCAAATGATTTGCTTGACAGCCCAAAGTACTCTTCCTTCTGGGGAGATAAAATACCTGAGACAGTTAAATCAAGTGACTGTTCCACATCCTTTAAGGTCAAATAGTCATCGTCTGATTCTTTTCGATAATCCTTGCTTCTTCCTGCGGTTTTTATCCTTTCTGGCAATTTCGGACCAAGAGGAGATAAAGACAGTGGAGAGACCACCTTGATAGGAGATATGGCAATTGCTTTAGAGTGGGACCTTAACTCAGCTGTTTCTCCAAGGGACTTAAGTCCACGCGAAGAAAAAGCGGGATTATGAGACACTACGTCCTTCCCAAGCAAAGGGCCATCAGTGAGAAAATTGGAATTTGTCCCATAGTTATCATCAGGAGAATTCTGCCATTCTGGAATACTAGGTGCAGACCAGATTGGAGGACTGAAATAATTGGAGCTCCCCATATTAGCTTTTTTATGATCTTGTGACTCGAAAACATTATAATTGTCACTACATCCCTGGGTAGCAGTCTGATGAACAAGGTGACGAGTGTCATGCACATCATCATTAAATTGATTTGGAAGAAGAATGCCACTCAAAGGTGACAATAACCGCTTCCTCGCTTGAAACCCACTGGTGTCGGTTGCATTGCCAGTGATACTAGCAACAACAGATGAAGGTTGATTCTCCTCAAAAGTATTAGCAGGCGAACTTCAGAGCCTTTGACTCAAAACCCACAATTCTTGAAACGGGATTCTGAATACTCCGAGAACTTTTAAGGGAGAACAAGCCATTTTTCTCTGCAGAGCCGATCTTCAACCTATGCATGTTGGATGTCCCATCCTTGTGAGTATCCAGGCCACCACCTTGATGCTCCAGGATGGTTTTCCTTCGGAAATCTCCTAAAGAAGAGCATGGCAATTCCATTGCCATTCGATTGGATGGATTTTCGACATGCAATCCACTTAAATCACAGCTGCTCACACCAACAAACCGAGTTGGAGTTTGCACAAACGTGTTCAACGGTGTGGTCATTTCCTCAGCAATGGCACTGGAGGACACTTGAGGCAAGCCCATATTCAGGGTTGAATATGTTATTGTCCAAAATCTTCAAGAGGGTCGGTTTTTTTGGTTTATTTTACCCAATGTTTCAAACTTGTATTTCTTGTACCTTTGATGATAAGAACACTCCAGCACAAAGATCAACTCTGGTCTCGATTTCCCAATGAACAAACGAAATTCAAGTTGCTCAATCCCATCACTGCCATCAAAGATGATTAAACCCTAAATTAAATGCCATAACTCCCACTACAACTTCGTTGAGAAAGTAGAAATTTCCAGGATCACAAATCCATATACACTATATCGCCTATTACTGGCTATCTACCTAATGCAAACATGGCTTCAACTACAGCACTCTCATGGGATCATGCACAGAAACTCGACCATTATCCGGGAATCCAAACAGAACAGCAAGGATAACCCATCTCTCCTTCACACCAGCAAGCAACAATGGAAGTGAGGTTCATGATGAACATAGCAAACCACTACACACAATCCTGGTATAAATCAAAAAAGAAAGTCTGTTAGAATCAGTATGAGATCAAACAAAAAAAAAGGGGGGCATGGGAAACAATTTGGAAGACATAATTTTCCTTTACCCTGTGCTTAGAGACCGAAAAAAGTTCAGTTTTTTTTTTTTTTTTAATTTCTTAGAAATGAGAAAGCTGGTTAAAACCAAATATATGACAATTGACAAGGCTTGCATAAATGGATGCTTTTCTTCCGATTGTTTGAGAACAATGACAATGCTATGCCTAGTATGTAATTTATTTTCCTCCATTTTCTCAGCAACCAAACAGCTCACTACATCTTTACACCCAACTGGGGAAAATCTAGCTAGGTTTGTAGCATTGATCTTCAATTTTTGCCATTATAACTAAATATACAAGGCAGCTTGAAACCCACAACCAATTCCAAATAACACTCCAACACACTAAAAGTTTAACAACAATGCAATCGAAAAAAACTCATTTTCTCTCCAATTCCAGCAGATGAGAATCAAAACCAAATATAATCTCTCCAAACAAGACATCCATATGTGCGTAATCACAAAATCCCCAACTTCAATATATAAGACTATTAACCCACGACAGAGTGCAATTATTCAAACATTTTCACTCACTGTAATCCGGTTGGATGCTGAGAAACCAGAGAAAAATAGAAAAAGGAACATCAAACTAATCTATCAGTTTTTCCAAAACCAAAAATGAGTCCAAAACAAAAAACAAAAAAAAAAAATCAACTGAGCTCAATTGAGCTTTATTTCTTTCTTACGAACTAACAAAATAAGGAAAAAAATACTCAATTTTCTCAGCAACCAAACAGGAAAAAAAAAATTGGCAATCTTGTGTCGATAAAACCAAAGCCGATCATCAAAACTCTTAATATTTAGACCGAAAATAAAATAAAATAAAATAAAATAAAAGGGGTCGAGACCCACCAGTGAAGCATTGATTCATACAAGAAAAAACGAACAAACCCAGAGCTGACCCAGAAAATTTTTTTTTCTTTTTTTTGTGAAATAAAACACAAAATCAAAACACCCAGTTTTGAAATTCCGTAAATTGCTGAGATTTTCTTCTCTTCCTCTTCTCCTTAGAACAGACTCTCCTCGTGTTGAATTTGCGGTTCCTCAGCATTCCCATACCCCTCTCTCTCTCTCTCTCTCTCTCAATCTCTCCTCCCCCTTTCTCCCTCCTCTCAGCCTCAGCTTCTCAAATTATACGCGTCATCGCTTACCCAGAAACGTCTGGCTGTCTCTTGTGGGTTACCTTTTCTCACACCACATGCTCCTCCCCTCCTCCTTCCCCTCTTTTATTCTTCCATCCCAAACACCTATTTTCCTAAATCCTCATATATTCTATAATTTTCCAACGTTTTAAAAATCGACCGATGACTGAACGGAAAAATAACTGGTTTACACGGTTTAGGAGCTAGTTTTATCGAATCGAATTAAACCAGGACCAAAAAGTTCACCAATTGAACCGAACGTTTCCATCTCATTTTTAAAACATTGATCATTTCATTTAAATTACGTTTCTTTTTTAATTTGGATTTTATTCCTGGATAGATTCAATGGCGCTTACCTATAAATTGTCAAATATTTAACGGGTTTTTTTTCTTCTTCAAATATAGGTATTCAAATTTAATGTAAACGCCCAACGACTACTATCAGAAAAGTTGCCAAAAAATTGAATTCCCAACCATAAGAAGAAAATGGTAATTTTTTTTAATCTATCACACAAGTCATTTTTAGATGTTCTAAATGAACTCGTAAACATATAAAATACATTTTTAAATTATACCATATCTAAAATAATCCTTATTTGAGCTAAAAAATACCACAAAAACGATTGAACAAATCACATATATATCTTACTAACATGACCTCACATCTTTATTTTAATTGAGCACAGATATTTTTTTTCCATTTTAAGATAAATTAAAATAGCATAAATGAGTTTAAATATAGTTACATGTTTTCAATATCTTCATAAATTTAATTTTTAAAATATACTTTACTTAGTTCTATATATATATTTTTTGATAATTAATATTTTAATTATAATATCGTAAATTACTCATAATACAAATTTGCGATTTTTCCATTTTTATGTTCTATTTTTCAAAATATTGAACACTTTATTGTATGAGATAGGCATTATCAATACATGTTTTACAATTTTTTATACTTAATTATTTATTTATGACGAATAAGTTGATAGAAATCCATAATTGGAGATATTTCATATTTGTGGGCGATTATTAATTATTAATTTTGGGAAAATCGTGTAAATTGTCTATGATATGTTACACGTATTGAAGACATGTAGAGAGACGTGTCAAACGGGGAGTCCTTGTTTGACACGTGTCAATGTTTCATTGTATTAGAGCCTTTTGATTCCATTTTAAAATGATACCGTTTTTGGAAAGAGAGCCCTTTGTATGTTACCAATGTTTTAACTTTTAACTTTCAATATTTTTTCTAGATGCCGCCACACATTTTCTCCGAATTTCTTACAATATTTTTAATTTGGGAGTACTGTGCACTGAAAGCCAAGGGTTAGGGCTTAACAAAATCTGTCAGATCAAATTCTAGTTCGTATCTTTTTGGAAAAAATTATGATCAGCTTCTGGCCGATCTTAAATTTGGACAAAGATCAAACTAAATTACCTTTAAAAAGCCAAAAATCCGCTTGTCGAGCCACATTGGGTCGAGCATAAATCATTATGTTTTTCTGCCAATAACAATAAATTCAATTCAATCCTAATTTCGGGTGGATCGGGTTAACCCAATAGGTCGAACTTAAATTGTCACCTCTAATTTTTGTACCTTAGTAAAATTGACTTGAAACCGACACAAAATTAACAGGTTTTGGTTGAATTTGTGTCAATATATTTAACTTATTTAATAAATGAGTTATTTTAGGTGGCGTGGTCCCATGCCGAGAGAGGAATTTGATTAGATTAGTATACAATTCTTGAACTTATCAAAGTTTCATAGGTTATTCATATCAAAGCTAATATGTTAAACCCAAATATAATCTTAAATAAATTAATCGTGTTATATATGTCGTGTTACATAATTAATAAGTGGGTCGTGTTTGAATATGTATTTTTAACACGATTATTATTAGTGTTGTGTTTGAGGTGAGCAATTGGAAGATGAAGCAATCGGCCAACCATGGCAACGGCCTGATTAATAAAATTATCGCCCCACCTTTCACGTCGGTGTAATAATGAATCGTGGATTGAGATTGGAACCTAACTTTCGAATCGCTACAAAATAGAAAACTGTATTTGCATGTAATATATAAAATAAATAAATATACAAAAACAAATAAAATTTTTATTATAAATAAATGAAGAAATACTTTTTTGAAACATAATTGATGATGCCTAAAAACATGCGTATATATGGGCTGGGAGAGCAGCGAACCGAAGTCTTAAATACTTAGAAAGCTGAGGAGGCTTAAGGTGGGCAGGGGGTAGGCTTGGAGGCAAGCCGGCGTGAGGCTCGGCCGCCCAGGTGGGTGTTTTGGTTCATGCTCTAGGCGCGGCACAGTGAACTAAGCTTAGATGGGCGGACGATTGACAGGGATGTCAGTTGTATCCCTGATTGTGACGTAAAGAAGGAAAACAACTTCGTCTTGTGATCTGATCATCACTTTCGTTAAGGGAAGAAGGATGCACATGGAGTTAGAACAACAATTGTCCATACAATATTAATTGTGGTGATAAGGAAGGGAAGATCCTATAAGGAATTGAAGAATGTCGTATTCTTGGTAATAAGAAAGTCGTCGTGATATAAATTATGATAAATACCAGTCTGATTCCATAGAGAAGGTATGCGTCAAACCATATAAGTTGATGTTCTTCTTAAGTGAAAGAATCGGAGCTTAGACATGGAGAAGCGGCAGAGCACACCGTCGGACCACCCTTTTTGTAATGCAAAGTTGTGCTCGATCACGGCCGTGACGACCCGGCGAGCTCTGGCAAGCTCGGCCCGGTATCGTAGAAAAAAACACCATGAGTTTGGCGTAGTTTGTGCAGACGTATTCGCTTCCTGAATCGAATTTGATTATGGTGAAAGCGTGGTTTTGGGCTCGAAGCATGAGGCCGGTCGGCGTCGGCGGGTTGTGAGGCCGTGAGGGGCCGAGCGTTGACAGCGAGACGACCGGAACGCTCTTGAAGCCCTTCACACCACTAGCAGCGAGATGGGCTCTCCGGAGTCTCGTTGTCGGCACCATTTGCTAAGGGGAGTTGGCGGAACTCACGGGCAGTGCGGTGCCACGAGAGCCTGGCAGGGCCCGTGAAGGCCCACGATACCATTCCACGGGAGGGTATGATACCTCGGCCCAGGAGTTCCCACGATGATGGAGGAGGAGAAAATGTCGCGGGACTAGGGAATGGTCCACTTCCATACCCCAGAAGATGAATTATGATGAGGGGGATGCTTGGCGGGAGCGACGGAGGTGATGAAGAAATTTAACCCGCCGTAGCGAGGGGAAGGGAACCATCTTGCAGGGCGACGGTTCCGGGACATCCAGCGAAACAGGCCACATGAAGGAGGCGTAAAAGGTTGAGCCCCGATCTCCATGGATGCTTTGATGTGATGCTTGAATCTGTTCCGCGGCCGGTACTGCAGCTTCCCCCTGCCAAACCAGTTCGAATGCGCGGATCGAAGCTTTCGGCGGAGCGAAAGACCTCGTGAACCACCTCTCAGCACTACAATCCGTAGGTTGCATGAATTGAATCCCGCGAGATTTGGGACCTTTGCCATCACGCGCTTAGGGCTCGACCTTGGCACATCAGTTCAGCAGGCTCACGTGGCGCCGATCATCCTTTGAAAAGAACTCACCTCCATTGCTTTCGTGTCCCACTATGAGACTCGGACATCTTTGGGCGAAACTACCTCTTGTGTAAAAAGAAAAAAAGGCCCACCAAGAAAACACAGATCATGTTCAAGGTTTAACTCGATCCGTGAGGAATTGGAGCATCACCAGATGAAAAGTTACAAGTCATATAGCAAGATTGACATACGATCAAGACCACAATGTTCTCCATCTCGAAGGGCTGCCACTTGGTGACCGTAGTGGGAGTGCTACATTAAAGCGGGAAAAATACATCAGCGAGCGGGAGGCCCTTGTATGTATGGGGGATATATGTGTGAAGAAAGCTGGGGCAGAGAAAAGCGGGACCAGAAGCCACAGAGACGAAGAGCAGGGACGGATCCTGCACGGAGGAATAGAGAGCCCGAGGAGATCGATCTCGAAGAGAGGCTGTGCGTTAGGGATCGCTTGGGTCCACCTTGGCGGGGCTAGGTCATGGTACCCACCTCGGCGGTTCTGCCCGGGTGAGCGGCCTCGAGTGTCTCGAGTCTATGTAGGTACAACATGAGGAAGTTTTTAAGGTGGCGAGTCTTAAGTAAAGATGGGACCCGGTAAGGCATGTGAGAATCTTTGCGAGATTCCACATAGATCATCTGTAGACACTTAGAGCAGGATGAATGTATTCAATTGAAGAAAGAAATCGAATTCCTAATTCGACGTGGACATCTCCGCTATTACGTGGCTCTAGAAAATCGGAACCAAGAACCTCCTCCACCACTTTGTCGGCTGGCCCGGAAACCATCAACGGCCCACTGGGAGGGTGATGTGATTTAGGAGTTCGCGAGAGGTGGAGGGGAGTCTGGCAGCCGGGAAGGTCATATCGGGAGACAGTGCGAGGTCGTAATCGAGCTCCTGGTGGATACTACCATAACCTTCTCGGACTTTGACATGGGAGGTTACTAACATCCATGATGACATTTAGTAATAAGAGTACATGTGGCCCGACAAATAGTTCACGGGGTGTCGACAATCGGAACTTGGCCAGGCATGATCTTTATCAGCGTTTGACAAAATGGGCATTGGAGGGAGAGTTAGGTCGGTGAATGCCCACTTCGCGCGGGATTCTCGGGAGAAAGTGACTACCCACTGGGGTCAGTACAAGCGGTACTCACTTTGCAGGAGACCATGCGACGACAATGACAATAAAATTCCTCATATTGGATGCCCACATCGGCATCTGACATGTTCTTGGGCAGGCCTTCTCTCGGTGCCATAGCAAGGGGCCGTCCGCCACGCTATCATATGGTTGTCGAATTCCCTGCCGGAGTGGGTAGGAGGAATGGTTCGAGGAGACCGACGGGTCGCCCGGGAGTGCTACTTGATGTCGATGAAACGCCTTAAAGCGGTGGCAGCATCCACGTGGATAGGCTGGAGCATGAGAGATGAATTAAACACTTGACTGCCCTTGAGAGGTAGACGAAGTCTGACTTGATGACCGGCCCAGGAACACCTCGCCTACATCGATCCGAGGTCAGCGAGACGTTAAAGACCTCCTCGTAAACTGTAAAGAGAAAAATGTGGAGTATTCACTTGGAAGCAGAGGACATGGGAGGAATTGACCGGCGGTTATCACCCCTGAAGCTAAATGTCACTTTACCCGGCCTAGGCACATCGAACGCATAAAGTTTCCTTTGTGAAAGGCCAGACGATCAGCGAGAGGTCGACCAAACTCCTGGCAGACTATCCAGTAAGATTATCACTTCTTGGTTGGCCCAATGCCAGTTCGTCGAAGGCAAAATGACAAATGGAGCTATGCATTGACTTTCTGCGATGCTTAGGGCTTGCGAAGATAACTTTCACACTTACCCGAATCGACCTCATAGTGGATACCCTTCTTGTCCGCCCTCGACTTCATGGAATGGCTTTCTCGAGTTATAATAAGATTAGAATGGACCCCAACGACCAAGAAAAGACCTCGTTCGTGGCCAGAGACGAGCATGCGTATTAGAGTGATGCCTTTTGGGTTGAAGCTTTTGGGTTGAAGGCGTTAGGGCCACTATCGAGTTAGTAAACAAAATGTTCAGAAACATATTAGAGCATCCGTGATATCGCAAACGACATGCTATTGAAGTCGATTAGTAGGAGCTCCATTAGGCCACCTAGTTGAATGGTTCCGGGTTACGAAAGACTACGAGATGAAGTTCAAGCCCTGACCAAGTGCGCTTTAGAGATGCATGGAAGTTAACGGGTTTCGTAGTGGAAATAGCCTTAGTGGAATAGAGAAACGAAATCAGGACAAGATAAGCGGGTGCTGAGCATGCAGACCACCCTCGAACATTAAAGAAATTTAGCGCTTGGCCCAGGAATAGGTACGCATTGAGGTAAGCATGTCCCGAATCTAGTGACAAGTGTCAGCCGCTTCTTTCGAATTACGAAAGGCCTTCCCTTTAGGATGCCTCAGTGAAGGCGTTACTGCTTGCTAAACCTACTTAAGCTCCCCATTTTTGGTAGCCCATCAGGGGAGCTCACTTCTGTTAATACTTAGTCATTTCCGATTTCTTAACTAGTGTTGTAACATTTTGAAAATACGCTCTAATCGTTTTTAAACATAATTAGGGTATCTTATTGGTGCATTTGGAAATTTTTGTAATTATTATTTTGCTAAGTGAAAATTTGGCTTAGAATTTAAACAAGATACAAGGGTAAAATTGTAATTTGTCAAAATGAAACATAAAAGTCATAAGATAAGAAGATTATAGGTTAAAGTGAAATATCGTAACGGTTGCAAATAAATGGGGCTTTGAGCACCAAGAGGCGATAAAGGAAATTAAATCAAATTAGGATAAAACCATTTAGGTCTCTCATTTGGGCATTTTTGGGGAGAGCTCATACGGGTAGAAGAGGGGAGAAAGAAGAAGAGAGAAAGAAGAAGAAGAAGAAGCGAAAGGTATGGAACTTGTGTGGAATGTGTGGTTGTATGGAAAAATCAAACTATAAACCATTTTCTTTTTGATGAATTTAGTGCAGAGCCTGCGGTATATTGGTAGTGGTTGGCAGTTTTAGACTAGGTTTGGAGTTGTTTTGGTTTGGTTTTGTGGTTGATTTGGGGTTGTATGGAAACTAAGTATGGATTCTCCAAATTGTTGAGACTTAGGAAACTCTCCTAATCCATTAATTGTAGGATGGGGTTATCAAACCATAAGTCTTCCCCTATATGTGTTTTAGGAATTGTTTGGTTGTGTTTTAGACTTAGGTTGGTTGATTGTAATCCTTAATTGAGGAATATTTGTATTAAGGAAATATTGGGGTTTTAGGGGAGATGCTGTCAAAATTTCTTCAAAACCCATGTTTTTGTCTTTGTCATAATTTCTTCGTCCAAACTCCGTTTAAGATGTTCTTGGACTCTATGAAAATCCCTTGTAGTCTAAAATCCATCCATATATAGTTTGTTAAAATTGGAACTCATATTAGGTCCAGAAATCATGAAAAGCGGTAGGCGTATACTAGTTTTGCTTGCTGCAATAGTCCTTGTTTATGGAAGCCTTCAACCCAGGACGGTCATAATTTCTTCATTAGAACTCCTTTTTGGATGTTCTTAGACTCTATCGACCCTTTGGTCTAGAATCATCTATATATAGATTGATGAAGTTGGGAACTCATATTAGGTCCAGAAATCTGAAAAATAGTAGGCCTGTGAGATTCTGCGCTGCTCATGATCACTATTCACCGGCCTTCAACTTGTGATCATAATTTCTTCGTCAGAACTCAGTTTTGGATGTTCTTGGACTCTATGGAAAACCCTTTAAGTATGGAATCCATTCATATATAGCTTGATCAGTGGAACTCATATTATTAGATCAGAAATCATGAAAAATAGTAGGCACTGGTTTGCTAAGTCCTTTGTTCATAGGAAGGCCTTGAAGCTTTGGATGGTCATAATTTCTTAAATTAGAACTCCGTTCGGACATTCTTGAACTTATGGAAAGACCTTTGAGTCACAGAATCATCTCGTATATAGTTTGATAAGAATTAAGAATGATAGTAAATAGCTCATAAACATACATGGTAACCAGAGTTATTCATCACGTATAATGAGATATGAAAAATGCAAAGAATATGAATAAATGATTGTAAAATATCGCATTATGATCCTTAGGATGACAATAATTATTCGGGAATATGAGATATATGTGCGAACATAAAATACACATGAATTATGCGCAGAACACAGTAGGATGGATGGGCATGCCTATTAGGAAAATAAATTACCATGACATGCTATCAATTATTTTTGTTTAGAATTAAGATTCCCCAGTAGCCTTTGGGCCCTTATAGTTTCCTTTATCCACTTCTAAGGTTTATGCAAGCATGAAACATAAAACAAATTACTTGAATATGACATATGATATGTATATGAACGTTGATAAGAAATGTAACATGATATGATAAGTAAATATGAGATATGTATAAGCATGTTTAAATGATATAATATGTTAGATGTATATGCATGTGTATAGAAGTGTAATGATCCATGTTAGTGGTCGTTCACGAGTTTATTTCCACTAAGCGTAAAGCTTATGCGGGTTTTCTTCGGGTGTAGATGCGAGCCTTGAGAGAGCGAAAGTAGGACGACCCTCGTCGATCTCAATTGACACATAGTTAGATGCCGCTAGAAGACTTTTTGAATTACATTTTTGTATATGTAATATTATTTTTGTTGTTTGTAAACAAATGTAAAGTTTTTGTATAAGTCGAACACTCCCATTTGTGGATCTTGAATATATTTTGAAATTCCGCCTCTACAGAATTTATCTCAAAATACACGCTTATTAGTGTATGAATGAAGCAGTTATAATTAATACGGAGTAAAATGAACGATGACACCTGGCCTTACATCACACACATAGGTGGTCGCGGAGTGTCTAAGTGCTGCCATGGGCTGAAGAAGGCGGGATAAGCGCATCGGGTGGTCTATTAATATATTGAGCTGCGAGGAAGCGAAGGAAGGTATCCGAAGATGGAGAAGCTAGTTTTAACATTGGTGACTACCGCCAAGAGACTTCGACCATACTTCCAAGCTCACATCATCGAGATTCCGACAGAACACCCAATGAAGCAAATATTGCATAAACCAGAAACCTCAGGAAGACTAGTAAAATGGGCCATAGAGCTGAGTGAGTTTGACATTGATGCAAGCCAAAACGTGATCAAGACAGTTTTGGTGGATTTCATCATGGAATTCACCTCAGCCAGGCTCCGGAAACCACCCGACTCACGTCACGACCTCCCGTCACGGAGGTTGTCCATAGATGGGGCCGCTAATGCTTAAGGAAGCGGTGCAGGGTTGATTCTGACCTCCCTGAATGGGATCGTCATGGAATATGCACTCAGATTCGAGTTCTAGGCCTCCAATAATGAAGTCGAATATGAAGGCCCATTATTCTAGGGCAACATAGCCCACTCCATGGAATTGATCAGGTGGAAATTATTTAGCGATTCCCGATTGGTGGTGAAGTAGATAGGCGATACCTACGAAGCCGAGGGTGAAAAAATGATCCTTTACCTCGGAGTACACAAACCTCTCAAAAAGTCGTACGGGTTGGTGAGATGTCCCAAGGGCGAGGGAAAATTCACGAGGCGGATGCCTGCACGGCAAAGTGCCAACCACGTCACGGGGAGACTTGGATGGCGGATGCCGGTGAGCACCTCGAGGCCCTTAATAAACATCAGCCAGCGCGAGAAAATTTCGGTGATGGCTGCGAAATTTGGATGGACCTATCACGGGGCCCACTTGTTAAACGGGACATTTCCAAGCTACCCGAAGGAGGCATCTAAACTAAGGGCAAGGTTGGCTAGATTTACTCTTTTGCGGGGGACCCTTTATAAACAAGGTTTTTCTGCACCCCTTCTCAAATGCGCATAGGAAGATGCCAGCCCATGTACTTAGAGAGGTGCACGAGGCATCGTGGCAACCATATCGGGATCTCGGGCCTTGGGAAGGAAAAACCAGGAGGCAAGGGTATTATTATTTAATGCTCAAAAGGCACATGCGGAATGGGTGGAAAATGAAGTTTTATCAAGGCATGCGAGATCTCCGCCTCCCATTCGAGCCCGCGAGCCACGATCATAAGCCTGACCTTTCTTGGTGAGGGATTAGACATACTCGGGCCCCTGCCCATTGGAAGAGGTCAGTGCAAATTCGCCATTGTAGGAGTGGACTACTTCACCAAGTGGGCAGAGGCCGAGCCATTAGCAACAATCACCGAGCAAAAGGTACGTACTTCGTGTGGTGTTCCATAATATGCAGGTTCAGAATCCCAAAAGCATTGGTATCTAATAATGGAAAGTAGTTTGATAACACGAATTGAAGGCTTACACATCGAAGGCTTGGAATCAAGAATTACTATTCGTCCCCGATCATCAGTCCAAACGGACAAGCGAGGAAGTCACTATATAAGGACTCCGAGGTAGCATTGAAGACTAAGGTGGAAAACTACAAGGGAAAATGGGTAGAATACCTCCGTGCCTTAGGCGTACAAAACACATAAGTGCGCAACTCGAGAAACTCAGTTCACCTTAGCATTTTGCTTAGGGTGGTAGCCCACATCGTGGTTGGGCTCAAGTCACGGTCGAGATTCGCAAGCGTAGCGGTATAAAAAGAGGAGTCTCTCTGCTTAAACCTTGATCTCTTGGAGGAGAAGTGAAAGCAGGCACTGAAACGTGTCGAGGATTACAAATGAAAAAGCAGTCTTGTAGCCAGAAAGGTGACCCTAATAGTTTCGCGAAACGACTGAGTGTAAACTCTTTGCTGAGAAAGAAGACCCCCTCATGGGAAGTGGTTTATAATTCGGAGGGACTACATATCATGTCCTGGATGTTTCGACCCCTGTATTATAGGCTTGAAAACGAAAGGGAAAGACCTTGCATCACTCTTGGAATGCCGAGCACCTCAAGCGGTTTTACCCATAAACCTTAGATCGTATCTATTAATAAAGCGCAACAGTTCTACTTTTGTTCAAATAACAGTTTTTGTCTTTATTTTCGGCCTACCTACTCTTGTAAATCATAAAGAAAGAACCAGGGAGCTTCGTTTATCATAAATCACGAGAACATGAGGGCCTTGGAGGTTACATGAAACATCGAGACACGCATATAAGTGTTTCAAGGTGTACTTTTTTTCCAGAGAAGTGGAGTTATTCAGGAAGAATTACAATCGACAAAGCTAGTTCTTTACATCTTAGAAAATTACAATCAGCAAAACCATTCTCTACATCTCAAAAAATTACAACCGGCGACAAACACTCAAAAATGAAAACCACGAAGAAAGAAAATGGAAGCCGGAAGAAGAGGAAAGAGGGAAAGAGAGGTATAGAATAAGAAACGGAACTTGAAGCATTCAACATGTCGCCCCCTCCAAACGTGTTCCTTGACCTAACTCCATCAAATGGAAGGACTGAGAGCTGACCTGGCTCCCTGAAATAGCGAACTGGGGAGCAGCACAGCTCCAGGAAGGCAGACAGCGAAACGAAGCGTCGGCCTCGACCCGACGAGAACGAATGCGTGAGTGGCAGTCAAACCACGAAGCTGTCATATTCGAACTCCGAGGCGCGAGGCGGCAAGGGAAAGCGGGAAGCGCGTATAACATTCACTACCCTCGAAGGAGGCGTTTATTTATAAAGCTTTTATACTTAGGAAGTCACGCGATGCAATTTGATTCTCCGCCGAACCCGGCTTATTAAAGCTCTTTCCTAAGAAGGAAGGCAACGCCGAACTCGGGTATTAAAGAGCCACATAGCTTCAGTCGAAGAATATTGCTTCATTTCGTCGAGAACCCGCGTGGCTTAGTTCGAAGAGCCCTATTGCTTAGTTTGTTAAGAGCCAAGTAGCTCAGTTTGTAAAGAGCCACGTAGCTCAGTTCGTTAAGAGCCACATAGCTCAGTTCAATAAGAGCCATGTACCTCAGAGTTCGAAGGAGCCATGTAGCTCAGTTCGTCAAGAGCCACTTAGCTCAGTTCAATAAGAGCCCAGTAGCGCGATTTGTTAAAAGCCCAGCAACTCAGAGAGCCACATAGCTCAATTCAATAAGAGCCATGTAGCTCAGAGTCAGAAGAAGCCATGTAGCTCAGTTCGTCAAGAGCTACTTAGCTTAGTTCAATAAGAGCCTAGTAGCTCGATTTGTTACGAAGCCAGTATTTCGGAAGGCGAAGTAGCTTGGTTGTAAAAGCCACGTAGCTTTCGATTCGTCCGAAACCCGTTATCGGTTAAGTCGCGAGAGCGAAGCTCGATTCGATAGAGCCTAATATCTCGGTTTGTTAAGAGCGGTTCGAGAAGCGAAAGTAGCTCGATTTGTAAAGAGTCACGTAACGGATTGTCAAGAGTCACATAGCTGGAGTTCAATAGGCCGCGTGGCTCGATTCGATAAGAGCCAGAAGTAGCTTGGATTTGCAAAGATCCATGTAGCTCGGTTCCGTCGAGAGCGGCGTAGCTCGGTTCGATAAGAGCCACGTAGCTTGGTTGATAAGAGCCAGGCAGCCCAGTGCACAGCAAGAGCCGTAGCTTAGTTGTGGAAATCCGTAACTTAGTTCAATAAGAGCCATGTAACCGGTTCGATAGGCAGTAGCTCAATTTGTAAAACAACGTAGCTGGAGTTCGTCAGAGTCTCAGTAGCTCGATTCATTAAAGCCATGCTTGGCTCGATTCGATAAGAGCTCGATAGCTCGGAGTTTGTTAAAACCCGTGCTTTCGGTCGTGCAAGCGCACAACTTAGATATTAAAGGATAAGATAGCCCTAGAAACTCCACGGTAGGTTGTAAATACGATGGTAGAAGATGGAAGGTCCCAAAAGGGTATAAAAAGCGAATATTAAGCGGTCGACAAAATCAAGGTCGGCATTCACGAGGAAGTCAGGCTCGAGCTGAGTGGTAGAATAAACGAGAGTGCAGCCTAGAATTTAGGCGGGATCACGAGTACGCCTCGGTTACGAACCTACAGGCGGAGTGTAAGTCGAGAGCGGTAGGAGTGGGAGGAGTGTGCATTTGTAGGAGCCTCGATCTCGGGTTCACCGGGGAGAAGATTGTGAGAGGCTGAGGCATTTGGCTTACCACGGGATCCACCTGTCTGATCAAAGTGATTCTTACGCCTCCCCTCGGCCAGGAACTTGAAGTTGAAATCCGGACCCAGGAAACCTTAGCGTATGCGCCGCGAAGCCACCTAGAGGCCCGCGAGATGCATGCCTTGTCTCGGCTCGGCCAATCACCCCTTCATGCGGCGACGAGGCCTCTTGCCTTTGAAGATCTCCGTGAAGCCCATGGCATTCCTCAGTTAGGCGCTCCGCGAAGTTAATGGCCTCAGAAGCCTCTTGGTTGACTCAGCTTAATGTCGTGGCTTTGATGTGCAACTCATCTCGGACCACATGTAGCTCATCCCTGGCCACCTGTAGCTCGTCCTTGATCGCCCGCAGCTCGTCCTCGGTAACCCTCATCTTGCCCCGAGCCTTCTTTTCTTTATCTTTAGCTCGTGCTTTCACGGTCGTGGTGTGCTTCAAGTCGGATTCGCGCTGGCATCTCGGCAAAGCGCGCATCGAGGCTTGGAGGTGGCCTTCTTGGAGGTCAAAGGCAACCTTGGCTTCTCTGCAGCTTTCAACGCTCCGCGAGCCCTCGGAAGTGGCCTCCTGCTTAAGCTTTTCATATGGTACTCCTCCTGCGAAGCAGAGATAAAATTAGTGGATGTAGTTTAGACTGCGGTGGAGCAGACAATAAAGGCGTGCGGACATACGGTGGCCACTCACGAAGATAAGGCGAATCCTCCTCGATGGACATGGCATCCAGCCCTCTTGGTAGATTCGCGCCAGGATGGGCGATACAGCCAGCGGTGCTCAGGGTTAGTAAGCAACGAGTCCTCATCCCCCTCAGCTCTAAAACAATCCCTTCCCTCGTCCTTTGACGTCATAGGGGGAAGCTTGGCGTTTTACGTTGAAGGACTCCAAATGGAAATGGGTAGGGCTTGCAGAGGAGGCGCGACGGTCCTCCTCGAAGGATTCTTTGGACCCGCCACCCTGGACACCTCGGTCATGGAAGGAGGCGCCTGACCTCTCGCCGGGACTTGGTTAGACGACCCTCGCTCCTTGGTGGTCGGCCCGGCGAAGAAGATGTGACCTCGGGATCTTACTGTCGCGAGGAGTACGCTCTTCAGGAGGCACGAGCTTTGTGCTTAACGCTCCTCTTCTTCTTTGCCAGCGACTCAACTCGGGCTTGAAGCTCTTCCCAAGTGGGTTTCATGACAGAAGACCCCTCACGAGAAGGCTTCATATCAGAGGGTAGAGAGGGCCTCAAAGTAGGGGGTCGAGAGGGGTTCACACTAGAAGGCCCGGGAATATCTGATCTAATTAGCTTAGAGTACACCTGCGAGAGACACTTAGCTAGCTAGCACAGCCACCTCTTCATCCTCGGAGCGGGGCGCAGGCCGAATGCACAAAGGCCACACAACGAAGCGAAGTTAGAAACACCTCGTGACTTTGAAGGCTAAACCCCGGTCGCAGCCGGCGAGGCTCATGTGGGTTTCTCGGGGTAGTCCAAACAGTCGAAATGTCGAGCTTATCTTCTCGGTCAGCAGGATTATACTCCTAATTCCGACCATGGACGAAAAAATAACGTTCCTTTAAGTGTTTGTGGGAGGACAGAAGATCCGAGATGATCAGCTTGGCATTGGTGCATTTGGAAATATATAAAAAGACCTTTGCGACCTCTTTCACATTGAAGAAATACAACAACAGAGCTATGCTGGGAACCCCGAGGCCCTTGTCCCTAAAAAAGACCAGAAAGCTAACCAAAACACCCCAAAAATTGGGAGAAAGTTGGGACGAAGTAAACACATTGGAAATGCGTAGACGTTCGATAAAGGGGTGTAGAGAGCGGGCCATTCTCGAAAATTTGCTTAAAGCGAGACCATCTTAGGAACTGGACGATGGGGTGAGAAAGATTAGGGCACTAGAATTGAACACCAAGAGGGTCTATAGAAGGTTTTCTTATAAAGAAGGGGCTCGACGGAGCTAGGACCACGGCGTCGCATACTTCATAGCGACCTTGAATATTCGAACCACTAGGGTACCTAATCTCATTAATCTTTCGCCACCATTTGCGGATGGGGATGGATGATCGCTTGGAGGGCTCTATCGACCGCCAGCCTTGAATATCTAGAATCAATGGCCCGGTCAGTCTTGACTCGAGACTCCTCGATTGGGCTCCCCTTTATGTGAAACCCCGGAAGAGCGATTGGGCTGGTATGCATGATTGGGCGAATATAAGGAGGTCGAATGAATGATAAAGAGGCTGAATCCTAGCCAAACACGCCCTAATAACCTAGTCGAACACATGCTCCCTCGGCCAAAATACGCTGGAGTAAATTCCAGACCCAAGAAGAAAGTGAGGAAGGAGACAAACAATGACCACGAGGACCCACGAAATCACAGAAACGAGAAAAGGTAGCGGGAAGAAAGAAGAAGAATGTGCAAACTAGGGAAGAAGGCAAAAGAAGACTGAGCAAGGCGAGCGGCGAAACCTGAAGCGGTCTTGAGCCGCGATTAAGTTTTTGAAAAGAGAAATTCGAGACCCGCAAAAGGTTTGAGAAGAACAAAGCGTCTGGTCTAACTAGTAGTTGGGTGCTTCTAAAACACTAGGAACATCCGGTCGAAATGGGCGCGAAAATTGAAAAGCCATCGTATAGCGAGCGATTGATGGCGGTAGCCCGCGTCGGTAAATCTTGATTAGCCGCGTGGAATCCACACCCGATCTAAGAAATGATTTAGCCCTTGCCAAAGCTCGCCCGACCCAGTGAAATGATGATGCTAAAGACATCGCGTATGGGCCCGGAGAGCGCGGACTCCAAGGGTCACGACCACCATGAGGCTTAAGGTGGGCTTAGAGTGACGGAAATGACCAGCGTGAAGCTGACCCATGATGATGTCTTGGTTACTCCTGGCGTGAGCCGAAGTTTGAGACGCTAAGTCGGAGTAGATTCGGACGGGTGATGGGGATAATTAAGTTTGTCTACGATTGTGGCGTAAGAAGGAAAGCACTCCATCTTCATGATCAGATATCTACTCGTTAGGGAAGAAGGATCACGTTATTCACGGCTCCACTAATTATCCTCTATTGGGTTAAGTAAGGAAGAGAGAAGTATCAGATTGGGAAGATGCAAGTATATTATCTAACAGAGAAGTTATCATGATCAGCGTGATAAATGCAGAACAATTCCCATAGAAAAAAGTACGCCAATCACAAAACCGCCTGATTGATCTTTGCTTTTTGTAAGAAAGCGAAACGGCGTCGGAGGCGCGGTTACCTGCAGAACCACCCTTTTTGTGCTGGGTTGTATGACCCAGTCAGGCGCGTGACGACCCGATGATTCGACCAAGCTCCGGCCCGATATCGATAGAAAAAAGTACCATCGATAATAAATAAATAAATACTATATCCATTTGACAACCATATTTTATTTTTCCTTTTTTTTCTCCAATACCACTTAAAAGTGTCAATTATACTTTGTAGCACCATTTTGACAATAATTATAGATAATATTTTTAATCTAATAATTTTTTTTGAAAAAAAATTAAGTTCAGACCTGGTTTACACGGTTTAGGAGCTAGTTCAATCAAATCGAATTAAACCCGGGACCAAAGTTCATCGATTAGGCAGAACAATAATTCCATCTCATTTTTAAAACATTGATCATTTCATTTAAATTACGTTTCTTTTTTAATTTGGATTTTATTCCTGGATAGATTCAATGGCCGCCACTCTATAAATTGTCAACATATTTAATGTGGGTTTTTTTTCTTCTTCAAATATTAGGTATTCAAATTTAATGTAAATGTCCAATGAATTACCATTGTAAAGTAGCCAAAATTGAATTCCCAACCATAAGAAGAAAATGGTAATTTTTTTAATCTATCACACAAGTCATTTTTAGATGTTCTAAATGAGCTCATACACATATAAAATACGTTTTTAAATCATACCATAAATAAAATAATCCTTATTTGAGCTAAAAGATACCGCAAAAACAATTGAACACATCACATATGTATTCCTAAGACTCTATATGACCGCATCTTTATTTTACCATATGAATATTTTTTTTTCCATTTTAAGATAAATAAAAATAGCATATTTGAGTTTAAATATAGTTACATGTTTTCAATATCTTTATAAATTTAATTTTTAAAATATACTTTACACATATTTTATACTTAATTATGAATTTATGAAGAATAAGTTGAAAGAAATCCATAATTGGAGATATTTCATATTTGTGGGCGATTATTAATTATTAATTTTGGGAAAATCGTGTAAAAATGGTCTTATGATAAGGTTACACGTATTGAAGTCATGTAGAGAGACGTGTCAAACGGGGAATCCTTGTTTGACACGTGTCAATGTTTCATTGGATTAGAGCCTTTTAATTCTATATTAAAATGATACCGTTTTTGGAAAGATAACCCTTTGTATGTTACCAATGTTTTAACTTTTAACTTTCAACGCAATTCTAGATGCCGCCACACATTTTCTCCGAATTTCTTACAATATTTTTAATTTAGAGGTGGCAATTCGAACCAAAGGGTTAGGCTTTGCTGAAATCAGCTCAGATCAAATTTAGGCTCGATTTTTTCGATCTTAAATTCGAATGAATTGGATCAAATTACTTTAAAAAGCAAAAAATTAGTTGTCGGACCATATTAGGCTAAACATAAATCGGGCTCGGTTTTTTTGGGCTAATAAATAAATAGTTCAATTCAGTCCTAATTTCGGGTGGATCGAGTTAGCCTAACAGGTCGAGTTAAAATTATCACCTCTAATTTTTGTACCTTAGTAAAATCGACTTGAAACCGACACAAAATTAATAGGTTTTGGTTGAATTTGTGTCAATATATTTAACTTATTTAATAAATGAGTTATTTTCGTGTGAATCCACATAAGCCGAATTTGACTAATTAATTATACAATTGAACTTATCAAAGTTTTATAGGTTATTCGTATCAAAGCTAATATGTTAAACCCAAATATAATCTTAAATAAATTAATTGTGTTATATATGTCATGTTACCTAATTAATAAGTGGGTCGTGTTTGAATATGTATTTTTAACACGATTATTATTTGTATTGTGTTCGAGGTGAACAACATTGGAGAAGATGTACAATCTAACACGACACAAACACGACCCATTAATACGAATTGTCACCCTACCTTTACGCCTGATTGTAATAGTAAAAGTCGTGGGATGAGATTGGAACCTGACTCGAATCCTTCTAAAATTAGAAAACTGTATTGCATGTGATATATAAAATAAATAAATAAACAAAAACAAATAAAAATTTTATTATAAATAAATGAATAAATACTTTTTTGAAACATAATTGATGATGCCTAAAAACATGCGTATGGGCCCGAGCGCGAGACCCGAGACAGAAACCACAGCGAGGCTTAAGGTGGAGAAGCAGGGCGAGGCTTGAGCGGCTTTAACATGAGCTCGACCCGTGATGTCTTGGCAGTTTACTCCTAGGAGTGTGAGCTGGGTTGAGACTAAACTTCAGATGGAGCGGCGGGCAGTCGACGAGGGGGATAATCTGACTCACGGTGTAACAGAAAGAAACATAATCTTGGTGATCGATGTCTGCTCATTAAGGGAAGAAGGATCCCCCACGATTCTGATCCACCCTGATTCTTGGCTCCTTAATTATCTTCTAATATTACATTGCGATAAGGAAGAAGAAGATCCCTACCAGGTGTGGAAGATGTATCGTAATCTGCAAAGGGGAAAGATCTGTGTAAATGGGCATCACCCATGATAAATACCAAGCTATTCCACCGAAGAAAGGTACACAATCACAAAACCACCTATAGTTGATCTTCTTCATTTTTGTAAGAAAGAAACCAACATGACATCGGAAGATAGCAAGCCACACCATGAACCACCATTTTTGTGCAAGTTGTATACTCTGTCGGCCAATGACCTCTAGCAATCACAAGACAAACAACAGTAAGCTTGTCGATTTAAAGCGTTTGTAGGCGTTGTTCATCGCAAATCAGCAATTTTGATGTGATGGCATCGACTCGAAAGCTCTCTGAGCCGAAATCCATCCAGAAGCCAAGGCGTAGACAACCGACGGCGTTGGCGATGACAGCGGAGGCTCTGAAGCCACTTCACGCCCGATATGCCAACGAGATGGAGAGCTCCGTCGATAAATCATGTCTGCGAGGTGGCCGGAACTCACGAGCAAGGTGCGAGCGCCAGGAGGCGCGATAGGCCATGAAGGCGCGGCCCCATTCCGCGGGAGGGCGGCGGCAACACCTCGGCGCCCCCTGAGACATTGGCGGAGGAGGAAAATGAGTCGGACCCGGGGCGTAGTCCGCCCCGAAGATGGTCGCAATAAGGGGATGCATGGCAGGAAAGACAGAGGTGATGAGCCAACCCCTTATCAGCAGGGGAAGGGGGAACCATCTTGGGAGTAGCGGTTCCAGGACATCCAACAAGAGCTCGGCCACATGAAGGAGGTTGTAAAAGGTCGAGCCCTAGTCCCATGGTCATTGGGTACAAGAACATCCCCGTTCACTCGCCGGTACTACACTTTCTTCCTCCGACAGTTCGACGCCCAGATCGGCTTCGATGGAACTAAAGACCCCATAGACCGACCCCATAGACCACCCCAACACCTACAAGAATTAGATGGAGTTGCATGGATACCAAGATCCCATGAGATTAAGAGCCTTTGCCATCACGCTTAAGGGCTCAACCTTGGCATGATTCAACAGGCTCCCGCTAGCCTCGATCTCATCCTTCAAAGAACTCTCCTTTGCTTTCCTGTCCCACTTCATCGAAGCCCGGACATACCGGAATCCGAGCTACCACCTACTGACCGTAAAGCAAGGCCCACAAGAAAACCTGAGTTATTTAGAGGTTCAACTCAGAGTCATTGAGGATAGACATCCCAGATGAAAAGTTCGCCATCATCGCCTTTATAGCCGGGTTAGGCATACAGTCCAAAGACCTAATGTTCTCCATCTCAAAGAACCCTTAGGCAAGCATGGCCTAGGTGCTCGCCAAAGCAGAAAAATACATCAACGAAGAGGAGGCCCTTATGTATAAGCAGGGATGCTCTTCCGCGCAAAAGGAGAAAAGCAAGGACGAGAAAAAATGGGACCGAAGCCCCAGAAGACGAAGAAAACAAGATAAATCCCCACGAAGGAACTAAGAAGACAGAGATCGATCTCCAAAGAGAAGAGGTAACGTCAAGGACAGGTTATGTCCACCCTAGCCCGAGCTACAACCGCGGTACCCACCTCAGTAGTTCACCCTCTTGACGGCCTCGGTGTCTCAAGTCTTATACGAGGTACAACATGAGAAGTTTTTAAGGTGGCCGTCTCAAATTAGGACGGACCCAACAAAAAGAGACATAACCAAATACTGCGAGTTCCACAGAGATCATGAGCATCGAACAGATGAATGTATTCAATTGAAGAAAGAAATTGAATTCCTAATCCGACGTGGACATCTCCACTGTTACGTGGCTATAGAAAATCGAAACCAGGAACCTCCTCCACCACTTCGTCAGCCAGCCCCAGCTCAGCATCAGCAACCCCTGGGAGAGATCAATGTGATTTCCGGGGGATTCGCCGGAGGTGGAGAGTCTAGCTCTACAGAAGGCTCACTTTACGAAGATCGATCAAAGGGGAGACACTGGGAGGTACAAAGCATGTCCAAGTCCCTACTGATACCACCATAACCTTCCCTGACATCGACACGGGAGGTCACAACATCCCCGCATGATGACCACGGGTAATAAGGGTCGCTACGGCCAACAAAACAAATTACGTGGTCCCAATCACAACCCGAACTCACGACATCATCTTCGCATCGTCACAAAATTCGCACTAAAGAGAGAGTTGGAACCGGTGAACGCCCACTTACTAGGATTCTCTGGAGAGAAAGTACTATCCCCAGTGGTCCCGTGACAACCGGCAATTACGCAAGACCCCACGCCAGCCACAACGACAATAAAATCGCAAGGATGCCCCATCAAGATACAACATGTTACTAGCGTGCCTTCTCTCAATTCCATAAGGGCCATCCCTTCCGCTATCACGGTTGTCAAATTCCTACCGAGAATGGAGTAAATGGTTCGAGGAGACCACCACCCCGTGAGTGCCATACTGGACGCTAATGAAACATAAAGCAGTTGACAACATCCACGTGGATGAGCTCGACATGAGAGATGAATTAAACACCCAACCTATGCCCTTAGAAGAGCTGGAACAAGTACAACTTGACGACCAACCAGAACACCTCGCCTACATCGAATCCAAATTAGTCGAGGACGTCAAAGACCTCCTCATCCGCTTCTTAAAGCAAAATGTGGAAGTATTCACTTGGAAGCAAGAGGACATGGGAGGAATTGACCCAGCAGTTATCACCCACAAGCTGAATGTCGCCCCCTCCTTTAAACCCGTCAAACATAAAAGAAGAAGTTTCACCCCAAAAAGGCAGAAAGCGATCAACGAAGAGGTCAGCAAACTCCTCCAAGCCCGAGCTATCCGAGAAGTAGATTATCCCGACTTGTTGGCCAATGTGGTTCTCGTCAAGAAGGCAAATGACAAATGGAGACTCTTCATTGACTTTACCATGTTAACCGCTCGCCTGAAGATACCTTCGCCCCGACCCACCTCATGAAGCCACCGCCGGGCCACGAGCCCTCAACTTACGGACGCTTATCGAGTTATAATCATATCATAATGGACCCCAACGACCAAGAAAAGACCTCGTCATGACCGTGATAGGAACATACCGCTATTTAGGTGATGCCTTCGGTCAAAGAACGCCGGGCTAATTTATCAAAGGTCAGAACAGAATGTCCTGCAAATATATTGAACATTCATGGAAGTATACATACTACATGTCGTGTGAAGTTAGTTAAGGTCAGCCCATGCACTATAACGAATAATCGTCTAAAGTTCGAAGACTACAAGATGAAGTTAAACCCAACCGCGCTTTCTGAGTCTCCGTGATGGAAGTTCTCGGTTTCATAGTCAACAAACTCATGAATAGAGTAAATCCGCATTAAGATAAAGTCAGGCTCGATACGCACCACCCTCAAACACTAAAGAAATTCAGTAATCGACCGGAGAATAGCCACAAGAGTCATGAGTCCAGATATAAAGGATGCGTCACCCTTCTTCGACTCTCGGGTACTTCCACTAGGATGCCCACCGTGAAGAGGTGTTCGCAGCGCTAGAAACCTACTTAAGCTCCCCCCTATTCTGGTAAGCCCCTCCGAGGGGGAGCTCCTTACTCTTTACTTAGCCGTTTCCGATTCTTAACTAGTGTTGTAACACCCCAAAATACACTCTGGTCGTTTTAAAACATAATTAGGATATACTATTAGTGCATTTGGAAATTTTTCGTAATTATTATTTTGCTAAGTGAGAAAATTTCGAAACCCGAATTTGTACAAGATACAAGGGTAAAATTGTAACTTGTCAAAATGGGACATAAAAGTCATAAGATAAGAAGATTATAGGTTAAAGTGAAATATGCATAACTTGATTTGCAAATAAACAGGGCTTTGAGGACCAAAGGGCAATAAAAAGGGAAATTAAATCAAATTGGGATAAAACCCATTTAGGTCTCCCATTTGGGCATTTTTGGGGAGAGCTCATACAGGTAGAAGAAGAGAGGAGAAGAGAAGAAGAAGAGAAAGAAGAAGAAGAAGAAGAGCAAAAGGTATGGAACTTGTATGGAATGCTATGGTTTGTATGAAAAAATCAAACCATAAACCCATTTTTCTTTTTGATGAATTTGGTCTAAAAAAGAACCCTACTCGTATATCGTGGTGGTCACAATTTGTAATTAGGCTCGGGAATTGTTTTGGTTTGGCTTTGTGGTTAATTGGCTCAGAGTGGAAATCCAAGTATGATTCCCAAATTTTTTAGGATTCTGTGTGAAATCCTCCTAACCCATTAATTGTAGGACGGGTTAGCAAACCATAATCCTTCCCACAGGTGTGTTTCTAAATTGCTCGCTGTGTTTCTCTTAGACTCGCTGGTTGATTGTAATCCCCAATCGAGAATATTCAGACAAAAAATATCTAGGTTTTATGAGATGTCAAAATTCTCCAAAACCTATGTTTTTGTCTTCAAATAGTAATTTCTTTGTCCGAACTCGCTTCTCGATGTTCTCGACTCTATGAAAGCCCTCGAGTATAGAATCCATCCATATTGCTTGATGAAATTGGAACTCATATTAGGGTCCGTAAATCATGAAAATAGTAGGCCATGCGCCGGTTCGTCGTAGTCACTGCTTATAGGTGCCTTCAACTCGTACAATCATAATTTCTTCTTCCGAACTCCTTTTTAGATGTTCTTGGACTATATGGAAAAACCTTTGAGTCTAGAATCCATCCATATATAGATTGATGAAATTAGAACTCATATTAGGTCCAGAAATCATGAAAATACCGCCCTCGCCGGTTTTGCTCAACATCGTTCATAGAAGCCTTAATCCCAAAGTAAGCCATAATTTCTTCTCGTCCGAACTCCGTTGATGTTCTCGACTCTATGGAAAGCCTCTTGAGTATAGAACTATCCATATATAGCTTGATGAAATTGGAACTCATATTAGATCCATAAATCATGAAAATAGTAGCCATGCGTCGGTTCTTCAAAATAATGCCCAGGAAGCTCTCAACTTCGGATGGTCATAATTTCTTCGTCCGAACTCCGTTTCGGATGTTCTTGAACTCTATGGAAAGACCTTTGAGTCTAGAATCCATCTATATATAGTTTGATGAAATTAGAATGATAGTAAATAACTCATAATCATATATGGTAACCATAGTTATTCATGCATATAATGAGATATGAAAAATGCAAATATACGAATAAATGATTGTAAATATCACATATGATCACCAGATGACAATAATTATTCGGGAATATGAGATATGTATTGAACATAAAATACACATGGATCAGTTCGCTAGAACCCGGTAGGGATGGATGGGCATGCTTATTGTGGAAAACAAGTTTGCAATATACTAATCACTGGGCTTGAGCGCCACATAAGATCCTTCAGTTCCCATATATTTTTCCTTTATGCACTTTTAAAGTTTATGCAAGCATGAAACATAAAACAAATAACTTAAAGGGCGATATATGATATGTATATGAACGTTGATAAGAAATGTGTAACATGATATGATAAGTAAATATGAGATATATAAGCATGTTTAAATTATATGATATGTTAGATGTATATGCATGTGTATAGAAGTGTGATGATCCGAAAGTTAGTGGTCGGGCCCACAGTTTTATTCCCACTAAGCGTAAAGCTTAGCACTCCAAGTTTTCATCCGTAGGTACTAAGCAGAGGCACAAGGCCTGATGGTCCCCATTAGTCCCAAGGTCAACACATAGTTGGGAGCAGCCCACCGAGACTTTTTAGTCTATTTTGTATATGTAATATTCTTTTTATTGTTTATAAACAAATGTAAAGTTTTTGTATAAGTCGAACACTCCCATTTGTGGATCTTGAATATATTTTGAAATTCCGCTGCTACAAAATTTATCTCAAAATGCATGCTTATTAGTGTATGAATGAATAGGTTATAGTATACAAGTAAAATGAAAAGTGACACCCTCGCCTTACATTGCATGTAGGTGGCGGGTCGCGGGTGTCACAAGTGCCGCCCTGGTAAGAGAGCGGGATAGAGCACAGCAGCCGGTCTATTACTGCAGCTGAGCTCTGAGAGGAGCAGAGGAAAGGTATCCAAAGATGGAGAAGCTAGTTCTAGCATTGGTGACTACAGCTAGGAGACTTCGACCATACTTCCAAGCTCACACCATCGAGATTTCGACAAAACACCCAAACAAGCAAATATTGCATAAACCAAAAACCTCAGGAAGACTGGTAAAATGGGCGATAGAGCTGAGTGAGTTTGACATTAGGTACAAGCCAAGAACAAAGATCAAAGGACAAGTTTTGGTGGATTTCATTATGGAATTCACTCGACACAGAGCTTCACCGAAACCACCTACCACAATCACCTCCCATCCGAGGTCGGGTCTGTGAGATGGGGCCGCTAATGCTCAAGGAAGCGGTGCAGGGTTGATTCTGACTTCCTCGGATAGGATCTTCGTGGAATATGCCCGCAAATTCGAGTTCTAGGCCTCCAATAATGAAGCGAATACTGCCACATCGCGAGCTTAACCCCTCGCCCCACCCATGAGATTGATCAATTAGGGATGTATCTCGGGCCGATTCCCAATCGTGGTGAAGCAGATAGACGATGCCTACGAAGCGAGGGGTGAAAAAAAATGATCCTTTACCTCAAAAAGGTATGCGAACCGGCTTCAAAAATTGCACGGTTCAGTCATATATGTCCCAAGGCGTAAAATTCACAAAGTGATGCCTCGGGCAGTTAGCAATGACGTCGCAGGAAGACCTGGATAGGCGGATACCAGTCGAGCACCTTCCAGAGCCCTTAATAAACATCAACATCGCAGAAATTTTCCCAGTGATGACTGCGCTAAGCTGGATGGACCCTATCTGGGACTACTTGTTAAACGGGACATTGCCAAGCTACCTGAAGGAGGCATCTAAACTAAGGGCAAGGTCAGTTAGATTCGCTCTTTTGCGGGGCACCCTTTATAAACAAGGTTTTTCTGCACCCCTCCTCAAATGCATAGGAAAGGAAGATGCCAACTACGTAATTAGAGAGAGGCGACGGGCGCATTTAGACAACCATATCGGAGTTCTGGGCCAAGTGAAAACCCCGAGGCAAGGGTATTATCGCCCACGATGCTCAAAGACGCCTACGTAACTCATTTAAAATGCAAAGTCTATCAAGAGCATGCCAAGATCTCCCACCTCCCCATCCGGAGCCACCGAATCTCTATCATAAAGCCCCGCCTTTTCAAAGAAGGGGATTAGACATACCGAGCCTCGCCTCTTACTGAAAAGGTTAGCGCAAATTTATCAGAAGAGTAGACTACTTCACCAAGTGGGCAAAGGCCGAGCCATTAGCAACAATCACCGAGCAAAAGGTACGTACTTCGTGTGGCGTTCCATAATATGCAGGTTTGGAATCCCAAAAGCAATAGTATCTAATAATGGAAAGTAGTTCGAAAATTCAAGAACTTTTGCGAGCTCGGAATCAAGAATTACTATTCGTCCCCAGCTCATCCGCAGTCCAACGGACAAGCATAAGTCACTATAAGGACTCTACGGCAAAAGATTAAGACTCAAGTTGGAAAACATAAAGGGAAAATTTGGTAGAATACCTCCCAAGACTTCACTACGTATTGTGAATCACACGCAAGTCTCTGAGAACTTGAGAAAACTTCGCTCATCTTGCAAGATTTAAAGACTGGCGAGGTAGCCCCTCGAGGTCACCTGTCGCCAAGGGTCTAGTTCGCAAACGCCGAGCATACGAGGCTCCCAAACCAAGAGGGAAAGACCTTGCATCACTTTCGGTTCGAAAGCACCTCAAGCGGTTTTACCCATAAACCTTAGATCGTATCTATTAATAAAGCGCAACAGTTCTACTTTCGTTCAAATAACAGTTTTTGTGTTTATTTTCGACCTACCTACTCTTGTAAATCATAAAGAAAGAACCATGGAGCTCGGTTTATCAGAAATCCACGGGGCTAGCAAGGGCCCTGGAAGCTTACATGAAACATCAGACAAGCATACGTGTTTCCAAAAGATTGTACTTTTTTTTCCGCAGAATTATGCTTATCTTAAAATTACAATTAGCAAACCGTTTCCTTACATCTCTAAAATTACAATCAGTAAAACCGTTCTCTACATCTCATAAAATTACAACTAGCAACAACCACTCAAGGCAAAAACCACAAGAAAAAGAAAATGGAAGCTGGAAGAAGAGGAAAGAGGGGAGGAGAGGTATAGAATAAGAAACGGGACTTACAAAGCATTCAACATGTTGCCCCCTCCAAACGTGTTCCCTGACCCAACTCCATCAAATGGCAGGACTAGGAAACAACATAACTCCCACAAATAGCAGAACTAGGGAACAACACAACTCCAACAAATGGCAGAACGAATCCAAACGCTTCGCTCGACTAACAAACGCACTTCTCAAGCAGCGGGCAATCAAACTCCTGCTTCATCATGTCCGAACTACGATGCTGGCGAAGGCAGGAAGGAAAACGAGAACAGCGTATAACATACACCCTCAAAGGAAGACAGTTATTTATAAAGAAGCTCGATACTCTAGCTCACGCAATTGCCCGATTCTCCATGTAATTCACATTAAACAAATGCACACCCTTCCCAAGGGAAGGAAGATCAAAACTGGTGAACTCCTGCATTAAAGCAGCCACGTAGCTCCGCCTTAATTCTGAGCCATAGCCTGGCCCATAAGAGGCACATACCGTAGTCCGAAGGGTTCCATGCAAATTTCACCCTTCAAGAGCCACGTAGTTTAGTTCAAAAGAGCCACAGAGCTCACAGCTGCTGCCCAGAGCCCGCAGTCGCGGTAGCCCTGACCTCAATAAGCACCTAGGAGCTCTGGATATTAAAATGCCACGTAGCTTAGTTCACAAGAGCCTAAGAAATTCGCTTGTTAAGACACGTAGGTCACTGGCCAAGAGCCATGTAGCTTACCAATAAGAGCCATGTAAATTTCGAGTTTGAAGGAGCCATGTAGCTCGGGCCATAAGAGCTACTTAATTTGGGCTCAATAAGAGCCCAAAAGAGCTCGGGCCTCATAAGAGCCTAGCACCGTAGAGCCATGTAGCTTAATTCAATAAAAGCCATGTAGCGCAGAGTCCAAAGGAGTCATGTAGCTTAGTTCGTCAAGAGCTACTTATCTCAGTTCAATAAGAGCTTAGTAGCTTAGTTTGTTAAGAGCCCAGTAGCTCAGAGAGCCAAGTAGCTCAGTTTGTAAAGAGCCACGTAGCTCAGTTCGTTAAGAGCCACGTTGCACAGTTCGTTAAGAGCCAAGTAGCTCTACCAATAAGAGCCCAAGAGTCACTATAAGAGCCCAAGAAATTCAAAGAGCAAAATACCGCCAAAGAGTCACGTGAGCCTGGGCCACAAGAGCCGTGGTAATACCAATAAGAGCCATGTAGCTCGGGCCTTCAATACATTTTTACAGCTACTAGAAAGAGCCACATAGCTTAGTTCGTCAAGATCCGCGTAGCTCAGTTCAATAAGAGCCACGTAGTTCATTGGAAGGGACACCACAACAGGCAAGTCAGGGAAAATGGTGCTACATTATGGCGCCAAGATTAGATCCTCGAGCATGCAAGGTCAAGTCAATGAGGACGTCTTGAATATCTCTAGAGTGGCTCATAAATTTCCTTTCTGGCCAGATAACACGAGTCTCCAAGGTGGTACGAGGCGCCTCATTGGGTCCCACACCCGCCTAAGGGAAATCGAGCAAGGCAAAGGGGCGGAAAACAAGTGTCCTGAGGCACAAAAGCGTGAGCCAAGCAATGACCTCGAGGAAAGGCAAGCAAGGTTCACTGCTTCAAGTAGCGCTGCTTTGTAAAGAGCCAATGAGCTACTCGCCAAGAGCTCAGAAACAGCTTCAATAAGAGCCACGTGAGCTCGGGCCCAATAAGAGCCAAGTAGCCTACAGAAAGAGCCACGTAGCTCAGTTTGTCAAGAGTCGCGTAGCTCAGTTCAATAAGAGCCACGCGACTCAATTCAATAAGATCCCAATGAGCTCAGTTTGTTAAGAGCCACGTAGCTCAGACGCTGCCACAACAACTCAGATATTAAAGGATATGAATAGCCCGGAAGCCTCATAGCCCAAGTTGTAAAATAAGATGGTAAAGAAGACGGAAGGTCTAAAGGGTATAAAGGCAAATATCCGCAGATCAAAAAATCAAGGTCAACATTACAGAAGTCCAAGGCTCAGAGCCCAAAATTAGCATAACAAACAGAAATTACAGGGAAAAGCCTAAATGTCTGGTAAGTAGACTGACGCCCCGCTACTCGAACCTCCGCACCACTCAGCCGACCGGCCGAGGCAGAGGAGCTAGCCTCACTGGCGGAGCCTCAATCTCGTGCTCACCAGTGGGAGAGGAAATGAAGTCAGGGCATTTGAAAACACCACGGGGTCCGCTTCGTCGTCAGAGTCAGATTCTTCTGCCTCCCCCTCAACAGGAAATTAAAAGTTGAAATCCAAACCCGGGAAAACCTTAGCAAATTTCAGACCAAAAGCAAGCCACCCGAGGCCCATAAGATACATGCCTCGGGCCTCTCACCCAGAATCACCCCTTCCTTCCGGACTCACATGTCACACTCCAAGGCCTTTGCCCGAAGATCTCCCGCGGCCTATGACATTCCGCTAGGGCGCCTCCACCCGGAGCTAATGGCCCCGTAGCTCCTTGGTCGACCCGCTTAATGTCGTGGCTTGATGCGCGAACTCCGTCCCGCACCACGTGTAGCCTGTCCCCGGCCACTAGCTGTCCCCCGACCGCCCACGCCTCGCCCTTGGTAACCTCACTCGCCCCGAGCCTTCTTTCTTTATATTTAGCCTGCCGTGAGTCGTGGTGTGCTTCAAGCCGATTCATACTCTTCACTTCGCATCCCCAAGAAGGCACCGTGATCCGAGCTGGAGGGTCAACCTTCTTAGAGGTCAAGGAGGCAACCTTGGCTTTATACGCTTTCACTGCTCTAACAGAGCCCTCGGCAAAGATGGCCCTCCTCGCCAAGCTTTTCATATAGGTAACCATCTGCAGAAATGAGATAAAATTAATGGATAGTCAAACAAACGTGGAACTGAATGGGCCAGCGCTTGGATGATGCGCGGACACTTGAAGAGATAAGAAGCCTTCTAACGGATACGGTATCCACCAGGTTGGGAGTCCGTCGATGGACGTATATGCTCGACGGCGAAGCCTGAGTGAGTAGTTAATCATCCTCATCCCCCTCAGCTCTAAAGCAATCCTTTCCCTCGTCCTCCGACGTCACAGGAAGCTCGCGTTTACGCCTGAAGGATCAAATGGAAATGGGCAGGCTTCAGAGAGGAGGCCTGACGGTCCTCCCCGGCTGATCTCTGACCCGCCACTCGGGACACTTTGGCCATGGAAGGAGGCGCCTGACCTCTCGCCGGACTCGTCGACGACCCCCGCTTCCTCGCGGTCATACAAATGCAAAGAAGATGTCTCGGATTCACTTAAATCGCGAGGCTACTTTGGGAGCCCAGCGGTGCCTTAACGCCCTCTTCTCTTCTTTAGCGACTAACTCGGTCAGCTCTTCCCAAGTGGTTTTCGCGGTAAGACCTCACACAGCGTCTTCATACTCGAGGGTAGAGAGGACCCAAAGTAGGGGGGCCGAGAGGGGTTCTGCCACTCAAGGCCTGAATATCTTATCTAATTAGCTTAGGAGTACACCAAGTGGAGACACTTTAGCCAACCGCCCACCTTCATCCTCGGAGTCGAGACCCAGCGACCACTAAGGCTGCATAACCAAAGCAAAGAAACACCTCATGACTTTCGGGTTAAACCCACTAACGAGAACGAAAGCTCATGTAGGTTCCTTCTGGGGCAATCCAGCCGCTTGAACGCCGGTTTATCTTCCTGGGCCATCAGGATTATTCTCCCAATTACGACTCACTCGACGAAAAATAACGCTCCTTCAAGTGCTCAGGGAGGACAAAGATCCTGCATGAGATCACCAAGTATCGTGTTTGAAATGTACAAAAGCCCTTTACGACCTCTTTCACACTAAAGAAGTCCAACAACAGAGCTATGCTAGGAACCCCGAGGCCCTTGTCCCTAAAAAAGACTAGAAAGCTGACCAAAACACCCTAGAAATTGGGAGAAAATTGGGACGGACAAACGTTGAAATGATGTAAGACGCCTCGGAGCAAGGTGCAGAGAAAGTGAAGACCGCTCGGCTGTCGCTTAAAAAGCGTAATTCATCTGGGAACTCGGACGATGTAGGAAGTGAGAAGATCAAAGTAACGACTCAACACTAAGAGGGGGTCTATAAGGTAACGGTTTTCTTATAAAGGGGTTTCTGACCCGATCGGGACCCACTCGTCCGCATACTTCATGGCAATTTCTCTCTAATATTCGAAACCACCAGTGTACCTAATCTCACTAATCTTTCCCCGCCATTGCCGTATCGGGATGGATGACGGCTTCGAGTCTTGATCGACCACCTACTCAAGAAGACTACAGGATCCAACGCTGGTCCTTCTCACCCAAACTCCTCGGCCAAGCTTTCCATGAACACTAGAAGAACGATTGGGCCCAAAGGAAGTACGCATGATTGGGCGAATATAAGGAGGTCGAATGAATGATAAAGAATCGGAATCCTAGCCAAACACGCCCTAATAACCCTAAAGTCAGAGCAATAACTCCCTACGACCAAAATGCGCTCGATAGAATTCCAGCCAAAAAAGTGAGGAAGGGGAGACAAACAATGACCACTGTGGACCCACCAAACTTAACAAGAAAAGGTAAACAGAAGAAGAAGAAAGACGTACCAAACTAAGGAAGAGAGCAAAAGAGAAGACCCCAAGCAAGACAGAACGACATAAACCACCAAGAGCAGTCTTGGGCGATGATCAGAGAAGTTTTGAGAAAGAGAAATCCGAGACCACAAAGAAAGAGGTTTGAAGAACAGGGGAATGCGGTCTAGCTAGCCGTGGGGTGCTTCTAAAAACATTGGGAATGTCAACTGAAATGGGCGCGAAAATTGAGAAAAGCCATCATTATCATAGAACGATTGACGGCGACAAAGCTCGATCACCCATCCCGACAGGCCACGTGAACTACACCCGATCCAAGAAATGATTTAATTTCGCCAAAGCTCACACTTCTAGCAAGAGTCAGCAACCGCACCCAAGAGACAAACCACTAATAAGGCTTAAGGTGGCTTAGGGGCAAGTCGAGGCAAGCCCAAAGATGAGAGCTCCTACCATGACGACGCCCCGTTACCCTAAGGCGCGAGCCCATGGTTGAGACTAAGTCCGATGTATCGGACAGGTGATGGGGATAATCCGTTGTCCACCAATTTTGATGTAAGAAAGGAAAGCACTCCATCTTCATGATCCGATATCTACTCATTAAGGGAAGAATGATCCCCCACGATTACAAGCCCTAATTATCCTCTAATATTCAGTTAACGATAAGGAAGAGAAGTATCCAATTGGGAAGATGCCGTATCGCCGTCTAACAAGGAAAGTCATCATGATCACCCATGATAAATACCGAACAATTCCACCGAAGAAAGGTACGCAATCAAAAAACCACGTACAATTGATATTCTTGCTTTTTGTAAGAAAGAAACTGACTTAAGCATCGAAGAGGCGGCCGACACACCCCCTGCCGAACCACCCTTTTTGTGCAGGTTGTATATCGATCTAGCCCCAACAAACGGCCCAGCGACTCCAGCAAGCTCCAGCCCAGTATCAATAGAAAAAGCACCATCAATAATAAATAAATAAAAACTATATCCATTTGACAACCATATTTTATTTTTCCTTTTTTTCTAATACCACTTAAAAGTGTCAATTATACTTTGTAGCACCATTTTGACAATAATTATAGATAATATTTTTAATCTAATAATTTGTTTTGAAAAAAAATTAAGTGTTTATCCAATTATATAAAAAAATTCTAAATTTTCTAAAATTTAATTACAATAATAATAAAAATTCACTTATGGCTATCCTTAAATAAATAATTATAATTTTCATTATTGTTCCCATTAGTATGAAAAAAAATTAAGTGTTTATCCAATTTTATAAAAAAATTCTAAATTTTCTAAAATTTACTTACAATAATAATAAAAATTCCCTTATGGCTATCCTTAAATAAATAATTATAATTTTCATTATTGTTCCCATTAGTATGCCAAGTTACTCAAATAAAAAAAAAATTATAAATCATAAACTACTTTTATGAAGAATTTATATTTTCTAATTTTAATTAGTTTATCACATATCTCTTAAGAAAAAAAAAAGAAAAAAAATGAAATAATCTTAGTAATTTACAATTATGAAGACATATATAAACATACACTATTTGTTTTAATGTCAAGAGTAACTCTCAATGTAATAATGAAAGAAAGACATCTAAACATAATTGAATCATCAAATTCCCATTAACACATGTAATTTGAGTCAAAATATGATTTTTTTATTTTTATGGCATATTTATAAATAGAACGTCCTTATGATTATACTCCCATTTTACTAAGAAAATCATAATTTTATTTATTTTTTTACCGCTATTCACTTTTACATATTATGTTGTAGTACTATTTCTTTTAAAAAAATAAATAAATTTATTGATTCAAGTTAGCAATACAATTGAGAGAATACGTAGAATCAAAAGTGTTAAAAACTTTAAAGGATGATGCAACATTGAGGTTAATAGCAACAAGATCGACTCAAGGTTTACACATACACATTTGAAAATCTAAAAATACCTAAAATACTTAAGATTTCATATATGTTGTAAACTGACAAACATGATTTGATATGATGATTATGTCGGATTGAACTTTGTCAACTAAACTACCAACACAAAAACCCACGAAGAAGCTAACAATTGACAACATAACTACCCGCTACAACAAGTCGACGACAAAATATGCTGTCATAGGTTGACGACAAAACACGCCACCACAGGTCAACGAAAAAGCATGCCGCAACAGGTCTAGGACAAAACACTCTCTAATAAATTGATGACAAAAACATGAAAAAACAAAGGTAGACCTAGATCGGTGGGGAAGAAACCATTTTATTGAAAAATAAAACCCATATATGAGGAAAAGAACGATGGAAAGGGGGATTTCAAGCCAACCCCTCTAACAAATAAGAGCTTGAAATAGAGAACAGAGAGATGTGGCTAGGGTTTCTAAGGAGAAGTGTTACATGCGATCGCAAATACATGGAAACAAAAAACAAAAAATGAAGAGGGAGAGAAGAAAATTACAAAGAAAAAAATCTGGTAAGAAAAAAAAATCGAGTCTTAGTCAAAGATCGATAACGCTGAGTCTCGTGAGGAGTCATGATCTTTTTAAAATAGATTCGTAGTCTCCTTTGGTGCTTATAGAATATCTCACCAGTGTTTGTTTCCCAAGATGAAACGACTTGATAAATGGTCGGCAAAGCACCTTGCACCACTCTGACCAACTCCACTGAAGTTTGGTTCTATCAATCGAATTGTGTTATCGACGCAGGAAACGAGAAAGAATACGTCTTGGTCAAGTAGAGTTCTGTGATTTTTTGTTAAATGAGATTCGACACTTATAAAAAGTGCACAAGAAGATGAACGAAAGACAAAAAAACGATGAAACTCTAATCGTTTCAAATTCAAAGGTTGGGGAATTTAAACATCTCATAAATGGTAATAAAAGATTTTAATTCCTTTATCCAACTGTTTCAAAATAAAATCAATTTCATTCAAGATAAAAATGGATAAGGATCCAACAATTCCCCACATGAATGAAATTGACACCCAAAGGCAAGACACACGATTCCTTAGAAGTGATAAAGTACAACGGTTGAAACCTGCATAGGAGAGGTAGGTGGTACCCTTTCAATCTTCTCTTGTAGAAGTATGTTTACTCTACTAACTAAACAATAGACATGATGTTCTTGAACCGCTCTGTCATTTGTGTAGATGATGACATACCTCATACATAAATCTTCCTAACATTTCCCAGTTCTCACTTTTATGTTCGTTTTGGCCATGAACATGCGCTTAGTTCCATAAGAGTTTAATAGGAATTATGCCCTATTCAATTCCCTTTGAAGCGACCCCACTTCACTCTTACATAGGCGATCTCTTAAATTAAGAGTAGCTCATATTACTCTTTCTAATGCATAGAGATCATTAAAAGCATAACTTAACCTTCTTCATATGAGCATCATTGTTTCATCATAGGAATGGACAAGAAATGATCCCCATAGTGATCAAATCAAAGTCTTTACAATTTAGTTATCCCTTTTGAACCTAGATCTTAGGATCTCCAATAAGCTAGGTTAGGTATCCATTGTATTAACTTATTCCTTTATGGGCTTTAGTCTCATCCCCCTCGATGACTTTTCAATTAACTCTCTATTTAACCCTTTGGTTATTAGATCTGCAATGTTATCCTTAGATCTTACATAATCTAGAGATATAACCCCAGTTGAGAGTAGTTGTCTAATGGTGTCATGTCTACGACGAATATGTTTAGACTTGCCATTGTACATATTATTTTATGCTTTACCAATAATAGATTGACTATCACAATGTATGCATATTGGAGGCATACGTTTTGACCATCTCGGAATATCCTTTAGGAAGTGGCGTAGCCATTTAGCCTCTTCCTCACACTTGTCTAATGCGATAAACTCAGATTCCATCATGGATCTGGCAATAATAATTTGTTTTGAGGATTTTCATGAGACTACTACTTCTCCTAATGTGAAC
This sequence comes from Tetrastigma voinierianum, assembly GCA_016808115.1. Classification (NCBI taxonomy): domain Eukaryota; kingdom Viridiplantae; phylum Streptophyta; class Magnoliopsida; order Vitales; family Vitaceae; genus Tetrastigma; species Tetrastigma voinierianum. Next base: position 139,732 of record JAEQBH010006357.1, on the reverse strand, counting down.
ACATAACCACTTTGAGATTTTGAGTCTTTAACATTATATATCCAAATAGCATCATTGTATCATTCATGTACATCATGATATCTAGTATAGTGCAGTGCATAATCATAAGTAAATCGTAAGTATTTTAATACTCTCATAATTCATTGCAAATGTTTAACTCCAAGATTACTCATATAACTACTCAATTTACTAACTGCATAGGCTATATTAGGTTTTGCACAACTCATTAGGTACATTAGACTGCTTATTACTCTAGAATATTCTACTTGAGAAATACTCTCTCCTTTATTCTTGGAGAAGTGTATAGTTACATCTACTGGTGTTCTGGCTATACTAGAATCATCTTTGTCAAATTTTCCAAGAATATTGTCAACATAGTGTGACTGACTTATAATGAGTCCATATGATGTTCTTTTGATTTTTATTCCCAAAATTACATCAGCAAGTCTCATGTCATTCATGTAAAACCTAGAATTAAACATGTTCTTGGTGGATGTAATCATCTTATCATCACTACCAACAATAAGCATGTTATCTACGTACAAGCATACAATGACATATCCATGTTCTACCTCTTTGACATAGACACGCTTGTTACATTCATTGATTTTGAATCCATGTGACATCATAACATTGTCAAATTTCTCATGTCATTGTTTCGGTCATACAAGGATTTCACTAATTTACAAACTTTCTTTCCTTGTCCTATAGCAGAAAAATCCTCAGGCTTCTCTCCATGTAGATTTCTTCATCTAATTCTCTATTTAGAAATGTTGTTTTTACATCCATTTGATGTGCTTTAAGATTTCTTAGTGCAACAATTGCAAGCATCATCCTTATGGATTTTATTCTCGTCACAAGAGAATATGTGTCAAAATAATCTAGGCCCTTAGTTTGCTTGTAGCCTTTGATCACAAGTCTTATCTTGTATTTGTCTATTGATTCATCTACTTTCCTATATAACTTGAAAACCCACTTGGAACTTAAAGGTTTACAACGTGGTGGAAGATCCACTAGTTCCCAAGTATGGTTATGTAGTATGAAATCAATTTCACTCTTAATGACCTCTTACCCCATGAGACTCTCTATAGAGTTCACTGCATCTTTGAAAGTCTGAGGTTCCCCTTCAAGCACATATGTCATAAAATCTAGATCAAAATATTTTTCTGTCCTTGCTCTTTTACCGCTTCTAGGTTCTACCTCACCGTCTTTATCTTGATAATGACTATTTTCATTAATAGTCTCAAGCACTCGTTTTGACGAGCTTGGCTCTTTTCTAGATTTACATGGAAATACATCTTCAAAGAACGATCCATTCCGGGTGGGATTCCATTATCAGTGGTTCTGTGAAATATCTCGTGATATCTCGACTCATGGACAAGAAAATTCCATAAGTAGTATTGTTATGTGCATAACCAACAAATAATCAATAGTGTACAGTCATATTTTCACCTTTGGGGTGAAGAAACCGCTAATTTCGTCAGACATCTCCACACCGCAAAGTATTTATAGATGGATGGTTTTCCATAACTCATATGAAATATTTTTTGCTTTCTTTTTATGTACCTTATTCAAAAGTAATTAGCACACAACATGGCTTCTCCCCACATGTTTTGTAGTAGACCAGAACTTATCAACATTGTATTCATCATTTCCTTTAGAGTGTGATTCCTTTACTCGACCACTCCATTGATTTGAGGTTAATAAGGTGTTGTGGTTTCATGTATCATCTCATGTTTAGTACAAACATCAACAAATGTTGATTCATACTCACCACCTCGATCACTTTTTAGCACTTTAATTTTCTTGTTGAGTTGATTTTCAACCTCGTTTTTGTAGAGAACAAATTTCTCTATCGCTTCATACAGGGGCGGACCTATAGTGTGCCTATTTGCCCCCCCAAAATTTTTGAAAAAAATTGCTTTCAATTGGAATTGATCCATTGATTTTGAGGTTATAAACAAATTTCTTAACCATTGTGTTACAATGCCCCCTCTGAAAATATTTTCATTTCCTCGATCATATTTTTCTAGTCCACCACGCTTCACGCATTTTTATAAGTACATAATAAAGATTTCGATGCTATCATCAACAAAGATAATAAAATATTTATTACTACTTTTTGTTTGTACAAATTTCAAATCACATGTCACTATGGATTATGTTATGAGGTTTAGTGTGTCTTTCCCATTTTGAAAAGATGACATGTTAAAGTTTGCCTCAACACAAGTTTCACACTTATGTTTTGCATCAATTTGGAAACTTGGTATATGATTTAAGTTAATTAATCTACGCAATGTATCATAATTAACATGTTCTAATCTACTATGCCATAGATTAGAAGACTTAAGAATATAAGTAGAAGTACAAGCTTTATTCATATATGGCTTAATAATAGGCATTACATTAAGTTTCCTCATGCCATCACTAATGTACACTTTTCCGACATACATTTCACTCTTTGACAAAACAAATTTATCTAACTCAAACACCAACTGAAACCCATGACTATTTAGCAATGAACCAAAAACCAAGTTTTTGCGAATTTCAAGTACATATAAAACATCGGGTCAAAGCAATTCCTTTGATGTCATCTTCGCACGCTCTTCTTCGGGCCTCTCGATTTCTGGGGAAGTCAGAGAGTTCCCTGATGAACACCTTTTCCCACTCCCCAATTGGTTCAAAGGTGGAGAGCATCTTCTTGTCCGAGCACACATGGCGAGTAGCATTAGTGTTAATCCACCATTCTCTGCATTATTGGAATCAGAGTTCATTTCTCTACAAGATTATAGAAAATATGTCAATTTTCTATTCTCATAACCAATTCTTAGAATAATTGAAAATAATCATATAAAGTATTACTTCCGTGAAAGACTCGATGGATTATAGAAACTGCCCCTTATACACATCCAAGCCACAAAAAAGATCAGAGGACTGTAAACCCATTCTCGGCTTAAGATTCAAACTCCTTAGACAGAATATTTATGTATTGTAATTTTCAATTTCCTAACACCAAAAGAAATTGGCACGAACTTCAAAGCCCCTCCTTGTACTTTTGTACTAGGATTTTATTTAATAAACTAACAAATCAATTATTTATTTGGCTTTTAACCTTCTCTTGAAATATTTTAAAGGAACAACTTTTTTTCTCTTTTTTTTTTTTTCATAAGAGAAGAAAAACCTTTTCCTTTCCAAAAACTTTTTTTTTTTTAAATTTTATTTTCCTTTTTATTTCAAAACCTAAACCAAACAAAAATTTGGAGATAATTGTTTAAAAGAAAACAAACCTCCCTTAAAAAAACTCTTTTTCCCTCGTTTGATTTCCATAAAACACAAAAAAGCATTTGATTTCCAGACAAAAAAAAAAAAACCAATTGTTAAACAAAAAACCCAAAAAATAATTGTTTAAAAGAAAACAAATTTATTTTATTTTCCTTAAACCAAACATAAATTTCCTTCTCTTTTCACCTTTTTGAACTTTTTTATGGAGGAAACAATTTTGTTTTTCTTTCCTTACGAAACTTTTTTTTTGGTGTTCCTTAAACGTATGTTTACAAATGTTTTATTTTTTTATTTTTTACCTTATTTCCCTTTCTTAGGAAACTATTTTTTTTTTTTATTTTTTTTCCTTAAACATTCCTTTAAGGATTACTTTTTTCCCTTCGGATCACCTCTCTCTTAAGATCACCTCTCTCTTATGTTTTTTTTACGCCATTTGAATCTCTTTTAAGACTGTTACACACTATTAAATTGTAGATACATGAAAACATAAAACAAAAAATGAAGTGAGAAAGAAGAAAATTATAAAGAAATAAATCAATAAGAAAAAACCAAGTCTAATAGAGGAGTGAGTCACATCCTCTTTACGATTCCCTTAAAACAAGATTCGTCATCTCTATCGCTTTGAAAAGAAGAGTTTATATATCGACATTTATCTTTCAAGATGAACGCTTCACGAATCTGGCCGATAAAACACTCAGACCATTTCGACTAACTCGAATCAAGCTACTCTATAACCGGAAGCAGGCCACCGACCAAAGGAACAAAAAAGAATACTAAATTTGGTTTGGGTAGAGGTTTCAAATTCAACTGTTAAAGAATTTAAACAACTCATAAATGGTAATAAAGGATATTAATTCATTTATCCAACCGTTTCAAAATAAAATCAATTTCTTTCAAAATAAAAAATAAGATAAAGGATATATCCATGCAAACGGCCGAATGGGCCTGAAAGCTTTCTCTCTCTCATTAGTTTGAAGTTTTTGCCGTTTGTCCCCTAGCCGCCCCCCTCCTCTTCTCTCCTTCTCTCAATCCCTCACCGTCCTTCTACTTCGAGTTTCTCATCCCTACCTCCCTTATTCTCTCTTCTGTTAATAAGGTCTTCTTTAGATCCGGGGTTTCAATAAGATAGTCATCGACTTGTTGCGGTGTGTTTTCTTCGTCGACTTGTTGCGATGTGTTTTCGTTGCCGACGTGTTGCGGCGTTTTTGGTTGTGAAAAGTTGGTTTTTGTAGGTTTGTATTTGCGATCTAATTGGCGAGGTTTCGATCCAACAAAGCATCTTATCCATCCTTGTTTGTCAATACGTCATAGACATCTGAATCATATATACTGACAACTGGACATTTCATTCATAGACAATTAACTATATCGGATCATGAAATGCTTGTTACGCTTTTAACCGAGACGCTGGCCATCTGTTATGCTCTTGGCATTTATGCTTATGCTACGATAAATCTTGCTTAATGATTCCTAAGACGAATCAATGAATTTATATTCATTGAAAAAACAGATAAGGATCCAACAATAAGTTCATGTTGTATTCCTCTGCTCTTACGATTATGGATTTTTCATAAACCTCTCTATCACTTGATGAAAGGGTTATCAATCCCGAATCTTTGTCGACCTCAAGAATAAAATAGAGGATAATTTATATTCCAAATTTCCAATAATTAAATTATCACAGGGCATGCTTTATCTGACTTTTTGCACCCACCGTACCAAGTTGGTGAAACCCTGATAAAAAAAGGCCACGCCCACAAGTTGCATGCTCCAACAAATAAATAAACAAAATAAACCCATAGAAAATATGAACCATAAATAAAATAAAATAAAATGAAAACAGATTGGAAAATAAGGGAGGAGAGTGGTCCAGATGGAGATAATGATGAAGAAGTGGCGGCGAGGAAATAAATGGTGTTGCTTTGAAAAAATAAAGAGATGATAAGGGGGACTGTACCTAACCAACCATATATATATTTATACCTTTCAACCCCATATCTGTTTTGTCACTTTTGTGTACAATAAAGACTAACACCATCATGTCTCCCTGTTTAATAATGGAGATCTATCATCTATCTCTATTGTATTTGTATTTGACCAATTCCTCCTACCTCTTTCGGTGGAGTAATTGCTGGAAATTCATTTTAACTATTCTCATTCCAGTTTTATTAGGAATTTTGTGTTGGGGAGACTAATCCATCACTCATTTCATATTGGTACGATATTATTTATATTTTTTATATACGCCCTGCGAATATATAAAGACGCTTAAGCCATACTATATCTGGGGATTGCCTTATATGAGTCCAGTTATGACCATAAAAAACGATAAACCTCTATTATAAACACACCGCGTTTATACTGTAGTTCAACTGGCACTATCTCATGTTTACGAAAGACCAAAATCATCTCGCTTATATGCTCACTGTGACATATCGCTCATTCGGGGTACGATTTTGTGTTTATGCTTATCCCAAAAGGTTAAAATTACTCATTTTGTTCAGCATCTATCCATATAGTAAATCTTTGGCTTTGATATCACTTCGCTGAGAAAGATTTGACGTTCTACCATATCGTACGATATCGCCAACTTTAGGCTCGAGTTCTTCAGAATTCGCTTTCTTAATTTCTAACAGTTAATCTGCATAAATCGATATTTTCTATTTTTATTAATTCATAATCCTTCATATTTCAAGTAGACGCTTTGATGTTTAATTAGTGGGTCTTTAAAGTGCAGGGCGACTGTGCCATATCCGGGCCAATGGGCCTATAGGTCGGGCTTTTCATTTTAAGACATGGCCAAATTTCTAGCCCATGGGCCTCAGATGGGCATGTGCGGGTCGACGCCCAGACAAACGAACCTATTAGGCATAGGATGAGCGGGCCTAAGGCGGGCAAGCTTGGCAAGCCCAAGAATTAAAACCATACATTATTTCTTAAATTTTAACCCTTCCTTTAGCTTAAAATTTAATGCACCAACCCTCATTTTCTCTAATCTTAGTCTCTTGTAACCTATTTTTCTCAAGGAAGAAGGATGATTTTTTGGCAATTCTTGATCTAAAATCATCATTCTGCATCTTTTTCTTTCATTTTCTTACTTTATAAAGTGGGTTTTCCATGAAGATTTATGTTTTATCTTTTTTTTTTTTTTTTTGTGTTGTCATCATTTTATCGGCATTTGGTTTGTCGCTTATTGCAGTGTTTGGTTTGTCATTGGCTTGTTACGACGTGTTGCTCTTCGTCGTTTTGTTATGACATTTTATCTATGTGGGGGCAATTAAAAGAGACAAAGTGGATTTGATTAGTCGAAGATATCAAATTATGGTAGTCAGTCTATTAAAGAACTGAAGTCATAAATAATATAGTCACTATATTATCAAATTTGTAAGCTTTATGTCAATTTATTATGCTATTAATTTGGATATTGTTTTATCATGTATGATTTTTAGTTATTTGTATCTTGAATATATCTATTTATTGCAAATTTAAATAAAAAAAATGTTATTTTTCCTTAAAAAAAAAATCGAGTTACATAATGTATTTAAAAAATACAAAAAGCATATGAATAAGGGGTGGACCTATCAGGGCGGCCAACAAACGCCGGGCCTAAAATGAAGTCTATAACCCGATCCTTCTAAAAACGGGTTTGTGCCAAACTTGACCAGAACTTTAAGCCATCAAGCCGAGTTGAGCCTGAAGAGGACCGTGAACCCCAGGCTTTTTGAAGACCCCTATGTGGGACTTTGGCCACACCCAAGCTCCCAACATTGAGTGTATTTATTTATATAATAGTTAGTTTCAAACTTATATTCTTCTGATTTGCTCTTATATTTTCGATAAAAATTATTGATATTTGAAGTAAGGAAGGATTCATAAAAAGTTTTCGAATTAATAAAATTAACTTCTTCGGTTTATATTCTTGTCTATTTTATATATTTTAGGTCCAAAATAAATAGTTTTTATGTGCCAAAGATGATTATGGCTGAAAGAAGGTTTTTCCTTTTTTATTTTTATTTTTTATAATATACAAATTTGTTTCCTAATTTAGAAGACAATATATATATATTTACAAAGGACAATGACAATGGGCCTAAGGTTAATTCCGGCCCAGCTTATGCTTTGGGTTGGAAAGTTAAGGGTTAATTATTTTATTAGAAATCTTTCAAAAAAAATTTATTTATTAGAAATTTTTACTAAATTTTTAAAACCACAAACAACCATATCATCATGCATATGTCTTCTACATGTGTCATTTATTACTTCCTCCTTCCTCTCTCCTCTTCCACCAACTGTCACAAACAAAGCAAACTGCCTAACTCCATAACTCCTTCAACTTGTTCATCACACCTTTAACTAAACTAACTGAATACATATGTCCAAGTTATTCCTACTAGTATTAAAATCTTAAATTTTACGATTTTTGTATTTTTTTTTATAATTAAATATTTTGTTATAATGTAGTAAATATAACAACTTTCATGAATTTTGTTTTTTAACGTGACATGGGGAAATGAGATCGTTTTGATACTAGAATTATAATAAAAATTAAAGTTGAATATTTAAAAACAAAATTCATGAAAATTATTATATTTAAAAAACAAATTTTTTGTTCGGGATTTAAAAACAAAAGTCACAAAAGTTTAAGATTTTAATACTAATTTTTTCTTTTATATATTTCAAAAAGACTAAGTAAAATGAAAGATTATTATTATGAGAAATTAATGAAAATATTTTTATGGTCAAAATTTGATCAAAAATCCTAAAATTCAGTTTTCAAAGATTATTTTAATTAAACAAAAAAAAAAAAATCACCCTTACTATAGCCATCCAAAGCTTAGAAGATCGAAGGTGTACGAAACCACATGGACCAACACCCACTGAATCGCTTTTCGATAGCCTTTATGCTCACTAGACTTCACACTCAAAAATCTCAGAGAGAGAGAGAGAGAGAGAGAGAGAGCACGAAGTTCAGTGAAATTCCGGGTTGGAACGATTCTAACAGTCGGAAAACTAGGGTTTTTGGGGGGTTGAAGATGGTGGACTTGAGCAGAGTGCAGAAGGAACTCCATGAATGCAACAGGAACATGGATGTTTCCGGCATTAACGTGAAGCCTAAAGGCGACAACCTCACGCATTTGATCGGAACAATTCCTGGTCCCATGGGCACCCCCTACGAAGGGGGCATCTTCGAAATCGAAATCGATTTGCCTGGTACATCACGGTTGTTGATGCTGTCCTTGATTTATTTCTTATTTTATTTCAATTACTGTGCTGAAGACTCTGATTTTAGCACTGTATTGTGGTTGGGGTTTCGTTTGTTCATTGAAATTGGGGTTCCGGGACGTGGGTTTTAGGGGGTTTTTGAGATGGGTGTGAATTGGTTAGGGTTTTTTTGTTTGAATTTTGAAATGTAGCTCTAGAATTTGTTTGGTCGCAGTGAAAAAGGTGAGAAAAGGAAGAGAAACGTAGAGTTTTCTTGTTTGGGTTTAATCATTCGAAGACTAGAATTATTTGGGTTTTTTTGAGCAATTGAAAGGAGACGTAGGACTCTGTCTTCTGAATGCCAGCGAATTGTTCAGCTAAATTAATCAAATGGTTTATATTCCTCCAAAACCCAAAGCATTTTTTCTTTTTACTAGTTCTTGGTACTTGTCCGTTCATTGCTGTTGAACAGAACATTCATATTCTTTGACAATGTTAATACTGGATTTGTTTTTCAGATGGGTATCCTTTTGAGCCTCCAATAATGCGATTTTCCACAAAAGTTTGGTAAGAAGAAATTATGTATGCTCTAATCTTTTTTGGCGTCTGTGTTATCATTTTCTATTAAATGATATCGATTGATATCGATGTGAGCTTCATTGTTTACACATATACATCTTCACAAAATGACTGGGACTTACCATGCTGGAAGATGCTAATTGGAATGTGAACTTCCGACTTCTGGTTATTCCTTATGTTGCAAGGCACAATAAGATTGAAAACAGCTTTTACACTTAGAATTTCACATGGATCCTATCAAATTTTCTTTTATGAGTAGACATTGATTGACTTTTGAAGCACTTGTTACTCTGGGATCATTGTAGAGACCAGTGGTTTTGTGCATCGAATGGATGTAAATTTTGGGCATTGATCTTAACTATCAATATATTTTTGGTGGGCATCGGTATCTGTTTGGTCTTAGTAGTTCCTAGGAAAATTTGGTTATAGCTAGAAGGGTATTCAATAGAAAGCATAAAATTCTAAACAGTTTGTGAGAAATCAGAACTGTAGAAAAATGGAAAAACACACAATTGTGTTGTTGTATACAATAGGTGTTAGAATTTCTGGTTCAACAAGCAATTGTCAAACTGGATAGATTGATTTGCTATAGCACATTATGCATTATGTGTTGTACCACACCCTTTTTTTTTTCTTTTTTAATGTAGCAAATGGCACCTTTCTAGTCAACTGATGAATGTTAGGGGTAGACATTCTATGTCGACCTTTTTCTTTTAGACCCAAGCTAGATGGAGGAAGATTGTGAATAAACTAACTTTGATGCTTAAATTACGTGATTTTTAGATAGACTTCATATGAATGTTTAGGAATAATGATTTTGGATTTGGTCTCCACTGTCTGGAGGCTTTTAAAGATGAGCTATTTTTCTTGCCAATTGTTCATTCCTTTCTGCATGATAAAGTGATAATGACGAACATTTGGTCAGTTCATCTTTGAGATGAGTAACATAGTAATCATTTTTGTATGTGCATCACATATTCAAGGCACCCTAATATTAGCAGTCAAAGTGGAGCAATTTGCCTCGACATTCTGAAGGACCAGTGGAGCCCCGCACTCACGCTGAAGACAGCGCTCCTTTCTGTACAAGCATTGCTCTCTACCCCTCAACCTGATGATCCTCAAGATGCTGTGGTAGCTCAACAGGTCAAGTTTTCGTCAAATCATCTTGCATCATCTCCTTATTTATTTTAGTCTTATTTTCTCATTAATTAAATCTGCAGCTGTAGTTTGTTTTCAATCTTTTCTTTGATGCTGCTGCTTATTTATTTTGTTTATATATTTCTTTTGCTATCATGCTAAATCAGTTTCTGATCTTGCAGTATCTTAAAGATTACCAGACTTATGTTGGCACAGCTCGATATTGGACTGAAAATTTTGCAATGGCATATTCACTTGGACTTGAGGAGAAGGTATGAAAACCTTAGGCTAAATCACTATTGTGAATCCTTTTTTTCCTGAACGTATATGTTCATTAAGCTGAAGCGTTGAATCTGTACAGGTTCAAAAACTTGTGGAGATGGGCTTCGCCGAAGCTTCAGTGAGGAGCACTCTGGAAGCTGTTAGCGGTGACGAGAACTTGGCTCTTGAAAAGCTCTGCTGTGGGTAGAGAGAGAATCAGGATCTACACTATTGTCTCGCCCAAAAACTCATGTCCCACCATGATAGGTTAAGAATTACACAAGGATAGAAATGGTTTATCTTAGTATAAGCCCTAATTATCTGTTATTATCCATTAAAGCCCTCTGTTTAGTTGTGTTTCTCCTTGCAGACATCATCTCCTCACCCCTTTGTAAGCATATCTTAATTCTCTTCTGATTTCACTGTAACCTGATTGGCAAGGAAATTATGCTCTTAAAATAGAGCTAGTGGAACTAATTGTCAATGAAAAGTTGAAAATTTTCAACTCACATATCTGTCATCTGGTATCCTTTTTTTTTCTTTTTTTTTTTTTTTTTTAAATCTCAGCTACTGGTTTTCTCGATAAGGTAGAAACTTCCAAGATAGTACATAAACATTCATGCGCTTTGTCGAGGGAAGGAAATGCACTGGCCCTACTTGATGAAACCTTTGCTTATTTGCTGATGCAGTTCCGGATTTTCTGGGCCGGAACGAGCCAGGCTTGTGGCTACTGATCAAAATATCTGCAGAACACTGATATATGTGTGAATTTGATTTACAAAATATCGAAAATATCTAAGAAAATATCAAATGATATTTCTACAGTAAATATCTGCCCATTAAATTTTTTCATATTTTAATTTTAAGTATGTATTTACTTGTAAATGACTATATCTTAATTACGTATTAAAATCAAACGGATTAAGAATTAAGCCAAATTAAATATGTTATATTTAATATACATAAGATATTATTATATTAAAGAGATATTTTATTTTTTTGTTATTGTAAATATTATGTAGATAATGAGAAGATTCAAAATATTATATATTATAATTTAAAATTTTTAAATGATATTATTTTACTTATTTCCCTTTCAAATTAATATTGAATTTAAAATATTATAAGTTATAATGTAAAATAAAAATAAAATAAAATATTATAATCATATGCATGCAGAGGGATATGAACAAATAAATAATAAGTCAGAATATAAAAGCCAGACTATATATAATAAACGAATCAACGGCTTTATTTATCGAGGTACGCTACTTCCGCATTTTGGGGCTGATTCAAATCCTCCCAAACATTTTTTTCGAGATTTTGAGCCAAAAATAACAAAATAAAAAGTAAGAAAAAATCGTAAAAATCTGGGAAACGAATTTCAGCTGGTATATCTTATCGATCTCCACTGATAGCCGATATTTCGGCCAAAATATCGGAAATTTTGTTCCCTGGTTTGGGTTTGGTAGCAGAGAGCATCATTTTGCAGTGTAAATATTGTTTTGCCATTGACAAGATCTACAATTGATTCTGAGCTGTTAACTTAGTTTGTAGTTTAAGCAATGTTCTTGTAAAGTGAATTACTGTAAGAAAACTGGTTCTTCTTGTGAGGGACATTGAATTTCATTTATCTTGGAGTATATGTTTCATGAAATTCCATTAGATCTCATGGGGTATATGCTTACAGACTCAATGCAAAAAGGCATGGCCATTGCTTGACGAAAATTTTAAAAAGACTTTGAAACGTCTTGTACAAAGGTACGACCTTTCTCCTCGGGTATTTTCATTATATCTCAATTTCGTTGTATTTTGTAATTATTCTCATATTCATACTAAAGCTTTCTTCTTTATTAGTGGTTTTTTCTCATAAGGGTCTTCACGTAAATCTTGGTGTTTCTCTTTGTTTTCATATTTTTTTTATTATTGTGCTATAAATTTCAACAAGTTTGAACCAAAATCCATCTTTATTATAACATTGATTGCTGGCTTGCTTCAGCCATACACAAACACACATACAGTGACTCATTTATTATTCGTCTTCCTCTTGTCACCTACTCCTCCTAAGTCCCTAACATCCCAAAATGAACTGAACTTTCTCATATTCAAGCTTATACAAATATACATACATACATACATTATATGAATTGCAGTAGATCTCACATACCATTAAAGTTGAGAAGTAGCGACAAAGAAAAATAAAATCCAAGAAATGATATATCCGTCGAAACCGATATTTTTATTCTAGGAGGATGAGGGGAGGACATCATAATGGTACATATATAGAAAAATGATCAATGGCAGTGACATACAAGGACCTTTCTTCTGGGATAGGGTTGGCAGAGCATCATCAGCAACATGGCCAAAACCAAAGCAAGCACCAGCCCCAGGAGCGGTGAAGTGTTGTCTTCTGATGAGTCTGAGCAGCAGTACCCCATTAGAAGAAGAAGATGAAGAAGAGGAAGAAGGAGAAAGAATGAAAAAGAAAGAATGGTCTTTGAAATGAGTGGGTAAGAAGAAAGGTTGGCGTTATGAAAAAGCAATGAAGGTAGTGGAAGTCTATCTACTCGAAGTGGAAGGAGTTGAGACGTCTCTTTCATGGGGTTAGGGCCTAGGGGGGGTTGTTTGGCATTTTGTGTTGTGCTCCTCTTCAGTCCTTTTTGGATCCAATAATTGTGTTGTGTGAACCATTCTGCTCTCTCATTCTTCCACTTAAGAATCCCACATCGTAATTTTATGGTTGTCATTCATCCATTTGGATATATATATGTATATAAAATTCCCAAAAGTAACTTCAATGAGGTGCCAAACACGGCATATGTTTTTTCTTACAGGTAAATATTTTAGTTACAATGTAAAAAATTATCCCCACTGATATTCAAACTCTGAATTTCTTTGATGACACCTTTTCAAAATATCGGGAAGATTTTATCACACATAGACACGATGGACTCACTCGTGATACGATTCTGATAATTGAGAACAAGAAATTATTGCTGGCTTTTTTTTTCAATAAACTATTTATAAGGTCCTTGAGCGTTCATCCACACACTGAATGTTTTTAAGTTCTAATTCACACCTTGGGACTAACTTCATACGAGCCTAGATCAACAAGCCACAGAAACTCTACCACATAAAAAGCCAGCATAATTCACAGTACTTTAAACTCAGATCACCTGACATAGTAGAGAGGATCTAAACCATCCTATTTATACGCTCGACGACCTTCTTTGACATCTATTCATTCTTTCAGATTACATTACTTTGTTCTATATGATCTGATCCCTTGGGACCCCTGTACACCCATCCCCTTTACCACTTGAGTCAAGCCTGGGCACACTACAGAAGATTGTTTCATAAAGCATCGATCCTGCGACTCTTGTACACTCATCCCCATTTATCACTTTAAATCGACCTGGCGCATTTGATACTTAATAAACATAAGAATATTCATAAAAAGATGATGTCAAGAAAAGAGAAATCACGTAGCTTTATGCCATGGTTGCTAAATATTCCCTCACATAATTTGTATAATTATTTAGTGTTTTTTCTTTGTTAATTTTTCCTTTATTGGATACAAATAACCTAATATTAGTTTATAATCAATAACATCATACCATCGAACATATAAGTGGGATAATTGGGGTCTTTTCTAGCTTAATTAGAGGTCTCGAGTTCGAACCTTGAGAATGCAGCTGTGTTAAGGTCCATCCCGATTCGAATGGAGGGTTACTTGAGCAATGATAATGACTTAAAGACGCCTTTCGCAACAGTACTGCGCATGCCTCAGTGACACCTCATAGCCTTACCAAAATAAATAAATAAATAATCAATAACATCCCTCTTATGTAAAGTAATGAAGAATAATGTTTTAAAAATTGAATCGGACTTGTCAAACTATTGATCAATGTATTTTCTTGCTTGACGACTTTTGAACCTAGTTCCGCTACTCAAAACTCTACAATTCTTCATAAAAATGGAACCAACCTTAGATGTCGGCCCCAAAGTATCGTTTAAATTTCAGCCATGTTACCTCGATCGTTTCAACCTCGTAAGATTAATGTGCCGCAATATGAACCTATAAAAAAGTGGGAAGATCCTGTGAATCTGAGTCGGTTTCTCTGGCGATTAAGTCAATAAAAAATATGGAGAAGAAGTTAAACATAGGTTCAAGGTAGTTGGAACAAGGTTTCCCCCATCGTGGGGATCTTCTGACGATAGTGAAGTGGTTCATGAATCTCCCTTGATTTAGAAAAATCTTTAATCTCGGGATAAAATCTCACTTTCTATATCGCGACACCTTCCTTATCGCGATTAATCCTTTAAATAATGAATTCTGGAAACTGAAATCACGATAAATAATTCCCGCATATTTTCCGCCTTCATATCCTTTTCCATAACGAACTTCCCATAGGCCGCCCAGGAGCTAGTCCATGGGAAGACATCCTGGCTCTCTTTAGGATTATCCCGTCTAGGTGGTGCCCCCTGGTTTCAATATGGTAAGTGGGCTTGAGTCATTTCACAATATGGGCCAAGCAGGCCTTGAGCCCATTGAGTAGTGGGTCTAAAGACCATGGTACCCATAATGCCCTAATTTTCCCCAATTGAAATTTCGTGCCTTTTCAGTTGGGGAAAATACTATGTTTTAAACCTTGGGTGTGGATAGTTGAAAGGATTGGGAAAATCAATGTGCGCATCGAATGCGCCGGAAGGTGAAGGCAAGTTTGTACACGTGAGGCAGCTGACGTTTCCTAATATGTTTGGTAAATAAGATGATGTCTGACGCACATTTAGTGCGTCTGTTGATGTTTCAACTCTCATATATTGGCTTCAGCACGTTTCTTTACTATTTCACAAAGCCTTTTGCATGTTGCAATTTCGTTTCTCCTATGCTTCTGCAAACTTTTCTTTCAAGTGAATCGTCGGAGGTCCCTCGACTACTTTCAATTTTTCGATGAGGTTTCTCAAACTTCGTTTGTATTACCCTTGTTATGCTTTTTTGTGTCTCCGCTTATCAGTATTTCGGGGCCGAAGTTCTCGCTTTCTTCCCGATGGTGTGTATCATCGTTTCGCCAGGCTCTAGGTTTTGCTTGCACGGCAGGGGATTTTTTTTGTCTTTCAGATGATTCCCTTTATCCGTTTGTCTGGTCGCAGAAACGGCGAGTCAAGAGGCTTCCACCATTCTCCGTCGGCGAAGAGGGACCTCCTGAGATGCCCAATGCAAGCAACTTAGGTCGCACGAGGTCTAGAGGACTTGAGCCCGTGCAAGTCCCCAAGTACCATCGACTGAGATGTCGATGGCACCCGCTTACCTTGACAATGGGAGAGGTAGATAATGCCGTTTATAAGTACTCGAGAAAGGGCCACGGACTTTGCCTCCCTCGCCCTTCTTGGTAAAGCACCCTACATTTCACTAGGGCAATTCCTCGTGTGACCAGAGCAATCACATTTTTGGATTCTCTGGTTGCAAAGATAGCAACCTTTCTTACCAATAATATTTCGCTGGTAGAGATTTGTTTTATTTACACTTTGAAGCTTGGGATTGGGGGCCGCCTATCTATATCGGCCTATAGCCACCACCTACAATTTGTAACCGAGCTCCCGAACTCCTCCAAGACTGAAGTGAAAGGGGTTGTTTTGGTTAAAGGTTCGTGGTACAAGACGCCAAACAGGCTTCCCTTTAACTCAACCGCCTTTCTCATTTTTAAAGTTTTGCTCTCGAACCCTGTGGGACTTCAGAATTCCCTTAGCCACTTGGTGGGTTTCTACATGCCCCTCATTTCTTGAATTTTTGCGTGTTTCATGCTATTCTTTTGAAATTTTTATAGCAGGCGCAAAGAGGCTCACGGGTTAGCTAGGTGGGTAGCCAGTGGAGTCGCATCGATAGCTTCAGAGATCACCGAGGCTGATGAACCACGAGCTCCTTATCCTGAAGAACCTCAGTGCACTGCGCCGTACTCTCTCCCTTATATGGGCCCTCATCCCCGCCGTTGACCACTGTATAGAAATCAAATCTCGCTTACTCTACCCAAGGACTATTACTTAATCCATAGTAAAGGCATCAAAAAACTCAATAATTAAAATAGAACAGATACCATAATAAAATGGCTTCTATTAATGATTTTATTAAAAATTTAGTTTGGTCATATGTCATAATACATTTGCGTCGCATGTGCACAAAAGTTGACCTATAAGTCCGGATATCGTTCCCACAGAGATTGAAGAAAATTTAAAGTTCAACTACCCCAACTACTCAAGTTCCACACTCTTTGAACTTCCATTTCATAAAATTTTCACTAACCTAACTAAGAATTCCACTATCTAAATTTCTACATCTATAATAAAAGAAAATTTTAAAATCCTGTGACCTAAACCGAATCGAACTGTATTATTGGCCGGAAGTAGACATCGATTTCAATGTCAGAAATTATCAATTTTTGCAATATAATATAATTATATTATATCAAGAATTGGAATCTGAAATTGTCAAAGAGGCAGTAGTATAGCTCGATTTCCTTAACTATACATTTTACTGACATGAGAGTCATGTCTTATTTTCAAAACAATTGCCTAACCAATTACTTGTAATCGATTTTTTTATAAGATTTGGGTATTTTTCTTCTTTTCTTTACTACTACTACCAATTTTATGACCATAGATTTTATTTCCTAAGATAGAGCCATTGCCAGATTTCTACAAGATGAATGATGTCTTATCCTTGAGATCTTAAAAAGTTCTCCATTTCCTTGATTAGATCTAAGCTAACACGGGATTAAGATTATTCCTCCAGACTAAGGAGAGATCTCTAATGATTGAATTGATAGATCACTAAATTAATTATCAAATCATGAGTAAATTTATGATTTATCTAAGTAATCTTTCAGAGCTCATTAGTTCTTCAATAATAGTCTAGCATACCCCAAGTAATTGCATCCATGCTCTCAATAATCTCCAACTCCGTGAGCACGTAGGGCTCTTGGAACTGCAGCCAAATAACCTGGCCCTTTACGGGTATAAGTTAACACAATGTCAGGAAACAATTACTATGAACAACACCATTCAAAATCCTGCACTAAACTCGAATCGAACCCATTATCATTGAAGTAGATACTGATTTCATGTGGTTTATGAATTATCAATTTCTAGAATATAATCTAATTTATTATCAAGAATTAGAATCTGAATTGGTCAAAGAGGCAAGGTAGTATAGTTTGGAATTTCTCCTTAACTAAGGCATTTTAATGATTAGAGAGAGTCATGTTCATTTTAAAACATGTGTCTAACCAATTACTTGTAATCATATTTTTTATAAGATTTGATTTTCTTTCAATACTTCATACCAATTCTTATGACCGCAGACATTTCTTGCTTTCCTAAGACAAAGCTATCGCGCATTTCTACAAGATGAATGATGTCTTATCCTTGAGATCTTAAAGAGTTTTCCCTTTCCTTGATTAGATCTAAGCTAACACAGGATTAAGATTATTCCTCCAGATTAAGGAGAGATCTCTAATGATTAAATTGATAGATCACTAAATTAATTCTCAAATCATGAGTAAATTTATGATTTATCTAAGTAATCTTTCGGTGCCTATTAGTTCTTTTTCGTAATACAATTAGCATACCAAGTAATCGCAGATCCATGCTCTAGAATCAAAGAACTCCGTGTCACTCAAAGGGCCTCCTGGAAATCAGAGCCAAATAATCAGCCCTTTATTGGTATAAGTTACTAATGTTGGGAACAATTCACTTCATAAACAACACCATTCAAAACAAACTCAAATTCTTTAATCCTAAGAAATCTTTTCTAATTATGCAGAGCATCGTAATTAACATCGATCTTTCCAGCTGAAGTCAGGTTTCCCAAAACTCGAATCATAAATAACACCGAAATACCGATCGCAAATTTGTCGCAATCGTAATTCAATCCAAAGAAATGAATCTCCAAATTTTTATCTAGACTTCATTAGATTCAAAATGCGACCGAAATCATCTTCTAAATACTAGCTCAACTTTAAACTTCTGAACAATCTTGCACTCGTTTCAAGTCCAAAGAAACAAATTGAAATTCTACGCTAAATCTACTCCACAAAGAAAAGAAAATAAAAGAAAAAAAAAGAAAATATAATACAAAAGAGTCCTCAACTCCTGTATGCTCCGGCTTCCCACACCGACCGCCTCTCGCTTTCAAATTGTTTCATTTATGGGAGTTCTTAAGTTTCAGTCTCTAAATTCGAGGCAAATTCTCAGGATCCCTAAAATTACGCCCAGATTGCATTCTCGTCACGACTAAAAGTGTTGTCGCACAGTTTTAATTTTATCGCAGTCTTTTTGTCGCAAAGATGAAGTAAATCTGGTCTCGACTCCGCTCCCTCGTAAGATCCTTTCGATTTAGTCCGATATAATTCTTTTCTTCAAGATACTATTCTATCGCGACAGTTTCCTCCGTCACGTGAATTTTTTCGTTATTTAACAACTGTCTGCAAGGTCTCCGTTCGTCGTTTCTATCCATTCTATGTCGCATAATCTTATGCGTGATTACCGAATAGTTATGTGTTGTGACATTAACAATTGTGTTCTGCGACATTGTTTCTATGCGCTCTTCAAATTGATGTCGCGAATTCGCTTTTATGTCGCGACAAAGATTTCTGGCTGTCTGTTGCAACAATTTTTCTCAGATTGTCGCATTTCATCTCGACTAGGAAAGTCCTGTCAGCGACAGAGTCTGATACTTAACCCGATTTCAACATAGCCTTCATTTTGATGCGACATACTTCCTCGGGTGTTGTAGATGTTTCACATGACCAAGATTTTATGGCCCGCCATGCCTTTTTGTATCTCGGGGCTTCATCTCGTGTCGCGACCTAGCTTGTTATGTCGCAACAAGACCTGGTCTCAGCTGAATCTCGTCATGCACATAGAAAAGTCCTGCCGCGGACTCGTCGGCTCGTGTTCACTCTTATTTATGCCGACCATAAGATCCCCTGGCCGCAACATCAAAACCTTCTTCAAATTTGAAGTATGTCACAACATTTGAACCTTTGTTGCAACCGTGTCGGCTCACTAAGTCAAAATCACTGTCGCGACTTTGTTTCTCCGTCAGACGAGAAACCTTGTCTTCGAAGGTCGCACATTCATTACCTTGTCGCTACATAACTTCTTCATACAAAGGTCTCACAGTTTTTCCAAGTTGCAATAATCATTGTCGTTATAGGAGAAGATTCGCCGCGATATAGATTCTCATTTATTTTTCATTGCGTCTAAATGATAAAACTAATATGTTTGAAGATTCTTCCTATATTACTTCTTAATTTCTTTGTCAATGACATAAAATACCTTGTTTCGATAGATATCCGCTTTCTTCCCCGCTTCCAAAGGTCGTGACAAGAGCTTTTATGTCATGACAAGTTCTTCCTGATGTTGACATCTAGCTGACAAACCTTGTCGCAACATTAACTTTCTTTGTCTCAGCTGACTTGTTACATTCTTCCCATGTTATGTTGCGACACGCTATCTTTTGTTACGACATAACTCTTCTTCTGCTATTCGGCCAGGTTATGCACGGAGGAAATATTATCGTGACAATACTTCCTAACCATTCGCTTGACGCTTTGTCGCAACACATTAACTCTGGTCGTGACATAGGTTGTCGTGAATCGCCATTTTCTTCTTTCTTGCTAAAATTTTCTCAATTTTGAATTAAAACTTGCAAAACACTAAGTTGGTGAATAATCCTATAATTTGGCATTAAAAACAGATCCGAATATACTAAAATAAGCTAGAAATGGATTAAAAATAGATGAGTTTAAGACTCATCAAATTTCAAACTTAAAGTTTGTTTGGTCCCAAGCAAAGAAATGAAAATTTTGTTTGTCCAAAAAACAATGTAACTTTTATTTTAAGGACATTTTCTATCTAAAACTTAATTAGGTTAAAAACATAAGTTAGTGTTAGAATACTCCTAAATGATAAGTCAAATCTATATTCATGAAGATTTCAATTAAGCTTAAACCAACCAAATAATTCATAGTGTGCAACAATTCAATCATTCAATCCCCATTTGTGTGTGCCGGTCTTTACTCTTTTCTTTGGTGTATCGCCATGCTCTTCCGGGATAATACTGTCGGGCATTTTCTTTCATTCTTATATCCCATATGCTTGCTTGTCATATTAATTTCCAGTTTCAATGTATGATACTAATTTCTTCAGAATCAAATAGGTCTTTAGGCTTTCAGAATGTGTGGCTTGCAATTAGGTAGATAATTAGACATTTTAGGCCTAATTTAACCTGCATTCAAGACAATCTTACACTTTTGCCTTTGATACATCCTTGATTTCTCTTGATTGTAATTTTCTAACCTTCCCAATGTGTTTATCAGTAGATTCTATGCATATTCTTCGTTCTAGTATCTTTTCCTCTTTTCATTGTTCACACCCAGAAGATACTTTTCCTTCTTATTTTAGAAGTTTTGTCACTTTCAATTTCTCATCTCATTACTGGGAATGGTGTAATGTTGGTCTTTTTAAGCTTTCTACCACCCTTAACAAACTGGGTCAATAACCCCACATACCAAATATTATTGGTATTAGTGTTAAAACACCCTATGACTTAATTGTTCTAGTGGAGGAAGGCTACAGACCAACTCATTCCTCTCATGTTTTCACCGCTCTCTCATCTTTTCTTTATCTCATTATCTCTATACACTTTCTCTCAACTACTCTCATCTTTCACGCCCAAACATATCTCCAACTGTCCCTTACATTACCCATTCTTTGCCTCAATCTAGGCACAAGCAAAGCCTTTGCTCCAGGATCAACAAAGAAGTGAGTCACTATAATGTTATTGATAATAAAGTCATTTAGGCTCAAAATAATAGAACTAGTGGTAGCCAGCTGCATAACAGTGTAGTTTCAACTCAGCTCAACCATGATTAATATAAATCATTTCAGTGGTACTGCCCAGATTTTCTTATAACTGTTGTCCAATGCCGTTATATCAGATCTGTCATGATATCCAGATGTTCTAATCTCGCACAAATTTTCTTAAATATTTATCCACAAACACGTGGATTTTGTATGATCAAAACCACAGAACAAACGTAATTATATTTATCAAACATCACTTTATAAAACCTTCCTTATTCTCTAAACATATTTATTCATAACTTATTAACTTTATTCTATTGAGTCTTATCTGCCCATATTATTACATATTGAATGATGAAAGATCACTCCATATACCAATTTCTACCCAACCATCAATCAATTAAATATTACTCTAATAATTCATCTGAACAAAATAGAAGTTAAATAATTATAGTAATTTGATCCGCATGGTCAAAGTTTCTTATTCAATCTGTTTAATATAATCATAAAGTAAAAATTAACAAACATATCTAAATAAACCAAAACACAAATGAAGAAAGTAAGAGCTTTTGCAAAACTTTATTGATTCAGAGGGAATGAACTGAAGAAGGGCTTGAATGCAAGAGAGATTGAGAACATCATTTATCGTCTTTGGTGGTGAAAACAGAATATAACTGTCAGTCCCTCCAGTGAGATCAAGTTTCACACTGATGTCTGTGTCAAAGGTCGCCAATGATAATCAGTCTGAGATACCTGCTTTCTCATAGTTCCTTCCAAGAAAAAGACTCATCCGAAAATCTGTTCCAAGAAAATCAACCATCTGCCCATGTTATCTTATTTTGTCCACAAACCTCTAAGTTCAAAGATCATGATCGTAATCCACTATTTGAACTGCACTTCAACCAGACTCATCAACCCATTGTCTAGAGTACCCTAAGCTACTGATCCATCTGAGTTCCCTGTCCCTCTCCCATGATCTTCCAAACCTCTTAGTTCACTCCTTGAAATATATTTAACCCCTCCGCTTCCTGAAGATGCTCAGTTCCTGATCCCTCTCCCATCGCTTAAAACGCATACCCTAATCCCTTCACTGACTATCGTGAATGGACATCATTTGTTCCAGCCTGCATTTAAGCCTTCCTTCTATCATTCTTCTCATTCTCATCCCTTCTATCATATCCAATCTGCCTGTTGTCTCTCCCACCCAAATCAGCTCCCAAAAAACACTCCCCATGATCTTTGTCATGCTCCTAATCTTTCTCCTGATTTCCCTCCTCTTCACCACACCTTAGCAGTCAAGACCCCTACACTCCTGATTTAGCCCAGAACACCTGCTGCCTAAGTTTCCTCAGATCAAAGAGAGAAGAACCAATCTTTGACTCTCCAGCCTAACCCTCCACCTGGTCACTCCATCCTGTCAATCATCCTGAATCAGCTCCTCTTCTTCCTTCCACCTTCCAGAATCTCCACACACTCCATTTCTCTCCCTCCTCTTTTGGCCCCTTGATCACCTCATGTTAGGAGTAAAGTCCAGGAGCAAAGCTCTTCCCGCCTCATATCCTGGACTCCAAACCCGTGACAGTCGTGATCGCCAGTCAGATTTATGACTGGGCCCCCTAGCAGCCCCTGTAAAGCACCTATGGATGATCTGGCATCTCTCCCCAACACCAACTGGTATCTCTGAGGTACAGCACAGTTACCTTGTCTAGTAGTGCTCTGAGTAAATGTGAATCATATCAATGCCAACAAACAAAACCATCTGCTTCTTCCACATGAGTTTCCCATGATGATCTGTCGTGATTCTCTTATTGATCTCACTTCCCTTCCAACTGTCAGAATCCCACTGATCTCTACAGTCAGTCCTCTAAAGTGTTTTCGTGAATTAGTATCCATCTAGATCTTGATCAAAACCTAATCATCATGTTTAGCAGAAACCACACCTCCAAGATACATCCAATCTTCACCTCGTCGGAGGTCGGCACAGATTCTAATCATTTACAAACCAAAAAATGGGTGTCGCCCCTTTCATTTATATTTGCAAAGGGTGATTGAATGCCAAACCTCTCTCCAGTAAAATCTTGCTAGTCGTGATTCTTCCTTCCAGCATGATGTTTCAACAAACAACCTTCTTAGTCGCTCTTACTTCTTCTACTCACTTCTACTTTTGTTCAAATTTTAGTTTTCTTCCCTCTCGAAATGGGTTTTGTTCCTCTTCCCTGGGCCTTTGGTTCTCGCTTTAATTATGGTTGTTTCAAGCTTGAGGTTCCGTATCCCTCCACTTCACTCACAGAGAGATTTTACCATCATCTCACCGAGATTCGGGACTAGGTTTCTGGTTCATGGATGAGATCCTGAAGCTCAGTTTAGGGTCTTTGAATTTTAGGGTTTTGAGATGTTGTAGAGATGAAGAGAGCAAAATTTTGGTGAGAGTATGAATGATGTGAGGCAATTGGAAGGAGGTGGCCTTTCAGTTTTGAAACACTCTTCAGTTAATGGCTCAATAAATGAATGTTTCTCTTCATTTGTCACGACAATTAATGATTAGGTCACAACAATAACCTTTAAACTTAATTGTGGAATTTATCTTGTGACTCTTCAAATTAAAATTTTGCACCCAGCCTTTATCATCAAAACATTCATGTTGTGACAAACTTTCGAGTTATCTATAGGTTACAATCCTGTCGCAACAAGAAAATTATTGTCGCGACAAAAATTTGCTCTGTAGACAGAAAGGCATGTCGCGACAGTAACTGCCTTAATATTTGTTCCATTTTTAATACAATGTCATGGTTATGAAATAATTGGTTGCAAATACGCTTCATCAATCGAAATCGACTAGTTAAATGTTTCGACATTGAGTAATGTCACACATTCTTTTCGGCCATTCAGATCGTGTCACAACATTCTAACTTTCAGGTTACACATAAAATTGCTTTTTCAATTTGTCCAAAATTATTTATGTTGCAACATAAAGAAAGTATAGACATCTCTTTCAACATCAGGCCTAAAAGTTTGCTGCAACATGCAACCAGTATCATGACAAGCTTTTCATCTCATAGGCAAGAGGCAGATGTTGCGACCTAATTTTCAAGTGTCACGACAAAGATTTGATTCCTCAAATGTCTACAAGTTTAAACTACCTTCCAATTCAGTTACTCACCCACAATTTTAGTCCACCATGCAATCTGTACCTTGTGAAAACATATATAGCAAATGCACTTCTCAATCCAATTGCGAACAACAATCATTGACATCAAAATAATTCAATCAAAGACGTAGCACTTAGTATGACGCCCCAACTCTGCGATAGGTGTCAATTTAGGGGTCATTTTTTTTGTTTTTCTTCAATGAGCAAACTTTAAGCTAGTTCATTCATATAATGTTAAACAATTAACTTGTAATATATTCAGAAAGGCCGATTACAAAATATATATACAAAGTCTATATACAAGATTCAACATTTACAATATTTACATTGGTTTACAAAATTTCATATACAAATAATTTAAAGTGTCTTCCAATGGGCACCCACATGTGGCCTTGACTCCGATGTGGATTGCCCGGTCCTCCGGTTTCTCTTCTGCATCTACACCTGATTGAACACCCGTGCTAAGCTTTACGCCTTTAGCGGAATTAATACACATTTGGACGACCCTAATATGGTCACCACACTTCTATACAAATGCATATAACACATAACATTTACAGATTCTTATCATTTCTCATATATATATATATATATATACTTTTCATAAATCCGCCATTTCTTATCATCTTCCATATACTTTTCATGTCATCTCAGACAAAAATTTCGTTTCAGAATCGTGATACTATCATCGTATAAGAAGGCGAGCGTCTCATCACGCCATATATTCTTTACATTTCATTTGCATATAATTGTCATTTTATTTTATGTTTCATGTCCCATAAACCTTTAGAAGTGGATGTGAAACTATAAGGGCCCGAAGGCTACTGTGACTCACCTGTATGAAAATGAAGGGTCATAAGGGCCCGATGCGCTGTTATCATCAGACAAGACAACATCATCTAGCAGGCCTGACGTGGTGACCCTTTTGGGGCCACCGGGATCCAAACGGGATCTATCTCATCGACTCCAAACGGGCGCTCGATATCGAACTTGTAGCTGCGTGCATTCGTTTTCCTAATAGCATGCCCATCTATCCTCTACTGTGTTCTAAGGCATAATCAATATGTATTTTATGTTTTGTATATATCTCATATTCCCGAATAATTATTGTCATTCGGAAATCATATATGATTTATATACAATCATTTATTCATATATTTGCATTTTCATATCTCATTATATAATAAATAAATCTCATGCTTTTACTCATGTATGCTTATGAGCTATTTATAAATCTAATATGACTAACTATGGTTACCCGCAGTGGTCTACCGCTTTTTCATGATTTATGGAACTAATATGAGATCCAATTTTACTGCTTATCCATGGATGACTTACTCACAGCTTTCCATAGAGTCCAAGAACACTGAATCGGAGTTCGACGAAGGAGTTATGACCTTCTCGCTGGCGTCATAATTTAGTCAAATCCTGAACTCGGACGAGCCGACCCGACTCGACGAGCTCGACTCCATTACGCCACCTAGGTCTGACATCTAATATCTTCCTCAGGAATATGGATGGATTCTTGACTCCATGGGCTTTCCATAGAGTCCAAGAACACCCAAATCGGAGTTTGGACGGAGAAGTTATGACCTTCCGAAGTCGGAGGTCATACGTAGTCAACCTAGACTAGCTGACTTTAACTGGACGAGCTGAGCTCTACAGGAAGAGCTCGGTCTGACACCTCGGTCTGACACCTAATATTCTCCTCAGGCATATGAATGGATTCTTGACTCAATGGGCTTTCCATAAAGTCCAAGAACACCCAAATCGAGTTTGACGGGAGGTTACGACCTTCCTAAGTCGAGGCTCATACATAGTCAAATCCTGAACTGGACGACCTGACCTGACCTGGACGAGCTCGATCTATCACCTTGGTCTGACATCTAATATCCTCCTTAGGTATATGGATGGATTCTTGACTCAATGGGCTTTCCATAAAGTCCAAGAACACCCGAATCGAGTTCGGACTCGAGAAGTTATGACCTTCTCGGAAGTCGGAGGTCATAATGTAGTCAAACTCGAATCGACGAGCTGGACCTGACCTGATGAGCTTGACGAATACCTTGGTCTGACATCTAATATCCTCCTCATGCATATGGATGGATTTTTGACTATATGGGCTTTCCATAAAGTCCAAGAACACCTAAATCGGAGTTCACCGAGGCTAAGATCCTTCCCAAGTCGGGAGGTCATACAGTCAAACCCATTTGTTCGACCGAACCGGACGAGCCGAGTTTCATGTGATGTTCAAGCTCTTCTGCGACGAGCCGTTCTTGATTTGCGCCCGCCTGACTCTACAGATGAGGTCTACTGACCACCGCTGTACGAGGTCCGGCCGACCACGCATGAGGTCCGCCGACTCCGCCGTATGAGGTCTCGCTCGACCGCTACATGAGGTCCACGACCTTCATAAACAGGTCCGTCACTTACTGCACGAGGTCCGCTGACCTCCTCGCTGCATTGAGGTCTGTTGACCTTCGGCCAGAGGTCCACCACCTCCCGCCGACGCAAATTCTAAGGCCGACCTCACCCATTTGACTGCTCGAGTAAAAAGACCATAACTCGTCTGTAGTAGTCCGAATTGAGAAATTGTAAAAGCCTAACATCAATTTTATCAGTGGCTACACTTCCCAGAAGGACTTACTTCCAAATTCTCTTATTTCGACCTAAAAATCCATTCTAAGGTCCGCTGGACTCGAACTCCATGAACCCATCTCACCAGATCTAGCTTCGAGCCGACCTCGTAAAAGGACCATAACTCGGGTCTACAAAGTCCAAATCGAGAAATTCAAAGCCAAACATCAAGTCTATTGATGTGGCTACAATTTCCTTTAAGAACTCACTTCTAAATTCCATTTATTTCTTAACAAAAATAAGTTCTAAGGTCCGCGAATACGATCAAAATACGAAATGTACTCGTTCTAATTGCACTAGCCTCTCCCAAAACACAACTATAGGAGCCTTAGAACTTTTCAACTCAACCCTACACGAAAAATGAGCTAGGAGTTCCTAAACCCAAACCGCATACTGCAAGATGGTGCTCTAAACTATATCGAAACCGTTTGTGACCAAAACTGTACTTCCATACTCCCATAGTTTCCATACAAAACTAAGACACGTATCCATACTCAAATTTATTAATTCCATACCTGTGACCTCTTTCTTTTTCCTTCTTTCTTCTTTTCTTTTCTCTCTTCTTTCTTCTTCTTCTTTCTTCTTCTTCCTTTCTCTTCTTTCTCTTTCTTCTTCTCCAAGACCAAATGAGATATTTATTTTGCCTTATCCCTTTATTTCACTTTCCAAATAAAGGAGGAAACTTCCTCCCTTTTCCTTTTGCCCACCTATCTCTTCCACAATTTTCATCCTTATTTCATTCTAATATCTTTCTTTTATTACTTTTCGTCCTCCAACTCTATTACTTCGATTTAACTTATGCATATTTCTACTTTGACATATGAACTTATATTAAATTATAACCCTTAAAGTCCTCGAATTGGTAACTTAGTAATTTACCCTTAACTAATGTATTAATTCCACGTTTCTGCTTATTTTATTTTGAATTTCTTAATTTATTTTGATAAATAGGTATTTTTATTTTTTATTATACCCTAAACATGTTATCAAACCGTTAGTATAATTTAAAAGCTACATAGCACTTTAAGTCAGTTTAACTGATTAGGCTCTAAAATCATCAAATTTCTCAAACCTCAACTATTCATTATTATCTAAAACAAATTTAAGGAAATAGAATCACTCCCCCTTGTAGCTAATTTTTGCACAATTAAGTTTGAGGCAATATGCTTTATAATAACTTCTGATTCCAAATATCTTTCCCCACAAAATAAAAATATTTAGCAAATAATCAAATTTCCTAATAAAATTCTAACCAAACTGCAAGTAAAACTTCAAAATCATAAAAGTAATCAACATCACTCCAAAGTTAACAAAATAAAGACTCGCTTTGCCGTCCCAAGAAGTCAGCCACTAATGTCCTAGCCTAGACACAGCCGCAGAGTGCCTTCGCCGCACTTCTTTCTCCCTTTCCAAACTGATCCGCTCCTTCATGCTTCCGTCAAGATAATGCTTTAATCTCTGATTGTTTACTTTGAATTCACCTCCGTATCTCGGGCCTTCAATGTTACCGCCCAAAGGGTGTACTTGCTAACTCGTATGGATCCACCCATCTCGACTCCCGCCCGAAATGCTTTAGCCTCGAGTCAGATAAGAGAACTCTTTGTTCTCCGTCTTGAATTCCTTCCTTAAAATCTTTGATCATGCCATTGTCTTTCTTTTCAGAGATTCGCATTGTCATAAGCTTCATTTCTCAGCTCTTCTAGTTCATTCATTTAGAGTAGTCTCTTTTCCTTTGCAGCTTGAAAGTCACAATTTAGTTTCTTAATGGCCTACATAGCTTTGTATTCTAGTTCTAAGGGGAGATGACAAGGTTTACCATATACAATTTTGTATGGGGACATTCCAATGGGAGTTTTGTGTTAGCTCTATAGCCCACAAAGGCATCATCCATTTATAGACCACCCTTTAAGTTTACAGAGACTAATCTGCTTTTCTTTCGTAATTTTCTCGATCTCCCTATTGGAAATTCTTCAAATTTTGTCCATTTGATTGAGAGTGATAAAGTCAATCCCATTAGGTGCTCGATTCCCATATCTCAAGCCATGAGTTTTGCAAAAACTTTATTTGAAAATGGCTTCCTCATCAATGATGATTATTCTGGTGCTCCAAATCGCTTCAAAATGTTTTTCAGATAAACCCAACCACTCATGATGACATCATTCCGGGACAAGTCAAGGTTTCCACCATTTGGATACATAATCCACATATAGGAGGATGTACATATTGCCAAATGAAGATGGAAAGGTCCCATAGCCCATTCCCCATACATCAAAATCATGACCATTAAGCACTCGTAGGGGTATTTCATTTCTCTTCCCGCTTAAGTTTTCCCATTCTCTGACAAACATCACAATGTTTTACCCATTCAAAACAGTCTTTGAATAAAGTAGGCCAATAAAAGCCTGATTGGAGAATTTTCTGGGCTGACTTGTCTCTTGCAAAGTGTCCTCCATATGGTGATGCATGACATTTCTCTATAGTACCACCTTGTTATGTTTATGGGACACATCTCCTTATGATCATATCTGCTCCTCTTCTATACAGTAGTGGGTCATCCCATATACAATCGCACCGCTCTCAATTTCCTCCTCAAGCAGTAGCTGAATTCAAATGCATCACTCCAAGAGCTACAATCTACAATATTTGCATACTGTGGTGTTTCAGATGATTCGCACGTGAAACTGTAGCTAATCAACCTCGAACCAACAAAATTTATGATCTATACCTTCTACCGGCCAGAGCCTAGCTAATGCAGTGATACGGGGCTTTGGTGGTCGAACACAGTGGATGGGTTTCTTCGCACAAATGACTTGCGCTTAAGTTCTAATTGTGAATTTAATTCGATTTTAAGGCTCAGTAAAACAAGTGGGGTGGAAATGTTTGGAAACCGAAATAAACAAGTTAAAATGTAAAATGTAACTCCTCAAGTGTTAGGTCACTGGGTCGGATTCATGTGGCAACCGAGGGTTTACAGGTCCTTTCTCAAGGTGAGGATGACTCATAGTCATTTCCCAAACCTGGACTTCATTTAGCTATAAACCTAACCCTTTAATAACTATCCTTTGAAAAATCGTAATCACAAGAGCACTGATGGTCCCTGGGCAGTTGAAAACAACCTCCTCGACTCACCTTACAATGGATCATAAATGATAACTAACAAACATCAATGGATCTAACATTAAGCATCCAAGGAGCCCAAAAGCTTACTAAGTAATAACCATTCAAGGTGAATCTAAGGGATTTAAACCTATAGTTCAAGGGAAACACAAAATTGCCAAGTGAGCACCGCGTTGAAACCATGGAAACCCTCTGCAACCGCCTCATCCTACACCCAGCAGCCTTCTCCTTTAAGGAGGAAGGGTTTCTAGCCACTTATCCTCCGAGTTGTCATCCTCGGAGTGTGTTTGGCTACCCAGAAAGTGAGAGAAAATGGGAGAAAGTGAGAGAAGAGGAAAAGAGGCGGGAGAGCTGAAAGCTTCCCACCAAAAAGAAACTTTTATTAATGGAGAAGATAGTGTTACAGTGCTTGTGTGGGGCTTTTATAGCCAAACCCCCTTTACAAAATTACCAAAAACTACAAATCGAAACACTATTACAAGGAGAAAGTAAAGAAGAAACCAAAAGTGAGCAAAAATGAAAAAGTCAAACTGCAACAGAATGGGCTTAAAAGGCTGAAAAGTGACGTTGCAGTGGGAGTGTAGTTTTCAGAACACCGTGAGTTCTCCCCGCAGGCTGCAACTTTCGCAACCCTACAAAATTCCTACAGTGACCCAAGTTCCTTGCATTTTATGCTCTTCTTTCCTTCTGGTTTTTGATCTGCAATGCTGAGTTCAGCTCGAATTCTTCGTGTTTGGATCGACTCAACAATTTTGGCATAAATAGCTTACAAAAACTACAAAATTAGCCATAAAATGCGATCAGTAGAATAGCAGGGACCTTAGTATGCCAATTGGGTTAATTAAGCTGATTAGTACATAAAAAGTGCTCAAAACCTGCAATAAACAGGGTTAAAAATAGCACTTTTTGAGCACTAATCATCAGATCGATAACATAAATAGTCGCTTCATCAGAAAAATTTCATCTCTCTATTCCCTTTTATGTTCCAACAACTCTTCAATCTAGACAAGTGATATGCTATCACATTGTCACTACCCTTTTTATCCTTGATCTCAAGATCAAACTCTTACAGTAGTAGCACCCATCTTATCAAATTTCATTTCAGATCTTTCTTTTTCCCATTAGATATTTAATTGCAAGATGATCATGTGTATTACAACACACCCCAATATATGCGCCAAATTTTTTCACAAACACCATTGCAAGATCTCCCTTCTCTCAGGCGAGCAGTTCTCTTATGCCTTATTGAATGTTTTGTTGACATAGTATATGGCCTTGAATATCTTATCAATTTTTTGTCCCAATACAACTCCCATTGTATAATCACTGACATCACGCATAATTTCAAACTCATTGTTCCAGCCTGGTGTCAACATAATGAGAGCTGATACTAATCTGGATTTGATTTCCTCAAATACAGATATGCATGATCCATCAAAATCAAATTTGATATCTTTTTCCAGCGCTTCACAC
Source organism: Tetrastigma voinierianum (assembly GCA_016808115.1). NCBI lineage: Eukaryota > Viridiplantae > Streptophyta > Magnoliopsida > Vitales > Vitaceae > Tetrastigma > Tetrastigma voinierianum. The sequence goes on along the minus strand of JAEQBH010006357.1, from coordinate 108,030 downwards.
AATGGCTCAAGTATTTTCGAAAAATATTTGATGAATCTTTGTAAAACTGAAGATAAACCCAAAGAAGCTTCTTATTCCCTTCAATGTTGTAGGTGACATGAGAGTTTTTATAATAAAGAATTCGCTCGTCTACTTCCAATCCATCACAGTAAATCTCAGGCCCCAAAACAATACTCTTCAGCTACTATGAAATGATTACTTCCCAATTTAAAGCTAGATTTTTGTCTTGGCACCTCTGAAGTACGGTTGCTAAGTTTTTCAAACAATCTTCAAAACTGGATCCATAAACTAAGAAGTCATCCTTGAATATTTCCATAACCTCTTCCACCAAGTCAGAAAATATAGACATCATACATCTTCAAAGTGTGGTACTTCAGCATTACATAATCCAAACTAAGATCCTTCTAAAGGCAAAGGTGCCATAAGGACATGTAAAATGCTGATTCTCCGATCCTTTGTGTGGCTATTGCAACTAGTTATAAACTGTAATATCCATCAAGAAAACAAGAATTTGAGTGCCTTTGTTAACCTCAATAACATTCGTCAATAGAGCGTAGAGATAATGGTAATTTCGTAGCAGGTTAAGCTCTCGTAGTCTATACAAACTTCCATCTGTCACAGCCAGAGGGAATCAATTCATTCTTCTCATTTCTCGATCACAAAGAATCCTCCTTTCTTGGAACCACATGTACCGGGCTCACCTGCAAGGACCGTCTGAGATTACATATATAAAGCCCCGTGATTTAGCCATTTCCATCACTCTTTCTCGACTACTCTTTCACATCGGATTCAAATTCTCCTCCGATGTTCTATGTGTTCTAGTGATTCTCCCCAACAGGATCTTGTGCATACGCATTGAGGGATCGATTTCTTTTTCAAATTCCCATGCACTGCTTTGTTATTTTCTTTATATTTTCTGAGAGTCTCCAGCAGTTTTTGCTCTTCCAGCCTAGTTAATCCAGTTGAAATGATAACTGACTTTCCTTTTTCTGGTTGCAAAAAGGCATACTTCAAATGTTTAGGCAATTCCTTGAGTATTAAACCCTTTGAGATTTTGTTTTCTTATGTAACTTTTTCTTCATCACTACTGACCTTTCGCACCGAGCCCAACATCGAATACCGAATCTTTTAATTTAAAATTGAGTTCGTAATTTCAACTTCAAGATGCTCAAGATAATCGGAGTTCATCCATTCTCATTTATTAAATTCTGAAAATTACAAGCAAGGCCAATTTAGAACTCGATAAAATTTTTGTTTTTACACTTCGTCACAAGACTACTGAAGCCTCTCGTTGTTTCAAACTGTGATCAGATCAAGTGCACCGGCTTCATCTCTAACCCTGAGAGTCAGTGCCCCTTTTTTCACATCCATTAGTGCTGCCCTTGTTGCTAAGAAATGTCTTCCTAACAACAGTAGGACTTGTTTGTCTTCCTCCATATTAATGACCACAAAGTCCACTGGAAAGACAAATTTCCCCACCTTAATCAGCACATCTTCAAGGATGCCCTCAAGATGAGCCAATGTCCCTGGTCTCGCTCATCCGCAAGGTCATGACCGAGAGTGAGCCCCCAAACTTAATCTTTAAGCAATGGCATTGCAGGCATCAAGTCGATGCTAGCTGAATCACACAATGCTTTTCCATACGCATCCCCAATTTTGCAAGGTATATTTAGTTTTTTCTTGATCCCGCTTTTTCTGTTTAGGATATTTTGAATCACTGCACTGTAGGTTGTTGTTAGGCTTACTATCCCTTCTCGCACCTTCCTTTTGCTCAATATATCTTTCATGAATTTGCATACTATACTTTAGTTAATGCCTTAGAGAAAGGAATGTTGATCTTTATCTTCTTAAACATGTTTAATAATCTAAAGAACTGCTCCTCTAGCTTTGCTTTCTGCAGTTTGAGGGAATGGAACTGGGGGATTGTGTTTTTAACTTTTCCTTCTTTCCTCGCGATTAAAGCTTGCATTTATGTTGTTTTTTCTCGCAGTTCCGAACCGTGGCCGCCAAGTTCCTCTCCTATTTTTCCTTGTTTCTCTTCACGCTGTCTCTCTTTCACCTCTTTCATCTAGCTTTCGCCACTTCGAATTACTACCATACGCCCTTCGATTCTTTCCGTGTTAGCTCGAAATGAATCCCCAGCTTTCTTTTTCCGCATTACCAGCCAATCGCCTCCCATCTCGTATCTCCGTATTCTTCAAATAGGCATTAGTGTTTATCTGAAACACAACTGTGTTTGCTTGGAAGTTTTCGAGGTCAGGAAATTTCTTTTCTTCATGCGTATTCAAAAACTTTTTGTTTTTGACATGAAATGGCATCCGACTTCAAGACTGAAACCTTTTCTCTCTCGACCCTAATAATCTCCTCTACTATCTCTACCAAGTACTCTAGAACTGGGCTAAGCATAAGCTTCGCTAGTAATTATGTCTAGTCTAGGCCCCGCTCGGTTCTCCACTATATGAAAAGTTTTCATGGTTCCTCAAGATCGGTGTATAGTGTGTCAAGTCAAGAAGCTTGAAGTGATAACTTCTTTGCTCATTCATATACTTGGTCTCCTCAACTTGGTAGGGCTCTTCTCCTATTAGTTCCTCAACACATTTTCTACTTCTTTCTTCTACTGCTCCCACTTCATGTGCAGTGTGCATTCTTCTTTCATTGTTTCCTAGTTTGTTCATCACTACATCCAAATTTTCATTTCTATGGTCATTGGCTATATCTAAATTCCCAATAAGACCATTTCTTCAACTCGGGCCGTCGCCTCCTCAAGCTTCTCGATGGAGCTCAGAGTTGCATTTTAGTACATTCCTAATCAACGCTTACTTCTCTCGCACTTCTTCTTTTAAAGCTCCATAAAGTGTGATGCATCAACTATACCCTCTTGTATGTAATTCATAGTACGATATAGAAAATGTCAATCTGAGTTGTTAGATCTACTCCATGCATAGGGTGCCTTTGCAGCAACCTCTTAAATATCTCCCATGCAACATAGAGACTCTTATCTTCCCCCTGCTTGAAGACAATTATTTCTCCCTCCCCGCAATGAGCTGAGGGAAAAAAATCTACCATGTACGCCTCCACCGCTTCTTCCCACGGTTCACCGATCCATCTAAGCGCTGAGTCGTCCACATGTCAAGTACCACGCCTCTCAATGAAATGGGAAGAGTTGAAACTTGATTACATCTGGTCTCCACCCCATTCAGCCTGATCAGGTTTCCTCGCCATCCTCATGAATCTCCCTGTGTGTTCATTGGGATCTTCAAGGGTACCGTGAACCGATGCCGCTACACCATAGTAATCAAAGTCGTTGGCTTCACTTTAAAATCGCTTGCTCTAATGGAGTCAGTTCTCATAGCCGAAGACTCCACTCTAATAGCCTCCAAAATTCCTCCATAGTGTTAGGCCTTTGAGGTCTCTCTACTTCTTCTTCTTCTTCTGGAATAGTCTGCAATCTTTCTCTTTGATTTGCCATATTTCTGGATTTTGCATTGGTGATTCTTCTCAGATTCTGCAGGGTTCTCTCAATTTCAGTGTCTAGAGGTAACAAATCTGCTTCTGGTCTTCTGTGCATTAAATTCTTCCCGGGAAGTAAACACACCGAGACTAAATGGAGCCGTGATATCAAAAATTATATATCCGCTTAGGGCTTCCAGTAATATCGCGTATTTATTCACCACTCGCTATTAAAAAATGTTTTTGTTGTTTTCTTAAAATTTTTGTAAAACCAAGAAAAATGTCCAAATTAGCATTTCTCTCTTTTATCAGAATATTGATTTTTAAATTCCTTTGATCTCCGGCAACGGCACCAAAAACTTGTTGACCAATTTGTATATAGAAATCAAATTCCTGCTACTCTTACCCAAGGACTATTACTTAATCCCTAGTAAATGCACCAAAAATTTGTTGACCAAAATAGAAATTGTATGCTCATAATAAAAATGGCTTTGTCAATGATTTTATTAAAAATTTAGTTTGGTCATATGTTGCAAGTGCATTAGTCGCATAAGTATGTGCGGACCTATAACCGATATCGCTCTACGTAGATCAAGAGAATCTAAAGTTCAACTACCCCAACTACCAAGTTCCACACTCTTGAACTCCATTTCACAAATTTTCAGAACTCCAACTAAGAATCTCGCCATCTAAATTTCTACATCTATAATAAAAGAAAAATTTTAAAACTTAAACCTAACTGACTAAACCGTATTATCACGAAGTAGACACTAGATTTCACCGCGTGAAATTATCAATTCATGCAACATAATCTAATTCCATTCTACCAAGAATTGAATCAAATTGTCAAAGAAAGGTAGTATAATTTGATTTCTCCCCTTAACCATACATTTCACCGATTATAAAGTCATGTCTATTTCTCAAACATGTGTCTAACCAATTACTTGTAATCGATTTTCTTATAAGATCTCGTATTTTCTTTTAATACTTCATACCCATTTCTTATGACTCCAGATTGCTTCCCAAGGCGTGTGCCTTTTCACTTATATTTCTACAAGATGAATGATTGATCTCGAGATCTTAAAGAGTTCTCCTTTCCTCGACATTAGATCCGAGATAAATACAGGATCAAGATTATTCTCCGCACTGAGATCTCTAATTGATTAAATTGATAGGATCACTAAATTAATTCTCAAACCATGAGTAAATTTATGATTTATTTATAATCTTTCAGAGCTCATTAGTTCTTCAATATTACTTAAGATAAATTTAAGTAACTGCATCCATGCTTTCAGAATCTCTAACCTATGTCACTGTAGGGCCTCCTGAAATCGTATATAATTGTCCCTTTTTTATGTATGTTACTACTGCAAATAACATCGACAACACCATTCAAACAAACTCAAAATTCTCAATCCAAGAAATCTCTTTCTAATTGTGCAGGAAAGACCATAACTAACATCAAATCTTTCCCAGTGGAAGTTGTGTCCCCCGAAAACTGAATCACAGTGAACACTGAAATACTGATCAGGAAATTTCCAATGCAACTGTAATCAATTGAAAGAAATGAATTCCAGCTTTTATCAAGACTTCATTAGATTCAAACATTAATTGGAATTGATCTTCAACAATTTAGCTCAACTTCTAAACTTCTTAACAATTCACTGTTTCAAGTATAGTAAAAAAATTGAAATTCTACGCTAAATCTAATCTACGAAGAAAAGAAAAATAAAAGAATAATATAATACAAAAGAGTCCTCAGCTCCCTAGATGCTCCTTCTGCTTTTTCCACGATCGATCGCCTCGCTTTTCTCAAATTGTTTCTATTTATGTAGCCCGAAGTTCATTCTAAATTCTGTGTCGCCTGCGGATCCCCAAAATTCTAGCCTAGATTGCATTCTTTGTCGCGACCTAAAAGTGTTGTTGTGACAGAGTTTTAATTCGTTATTGCTGGTCTCTCGTCAAGAAGATGTGGGCAGTTTGTCGACCGCTTCCCCGCATCCTTCGATTCAATCGCGAAAAAGTTTCCTTGGTCGCGACAAAATTCTTTTATTCATCATATTCATTTTGTCACGATAGAAAGCCTTTGTCGCAAATGCATCTTCTTTGGCTCTTTAACAATCACCGCAAGGTCCGTCGTTCTATCCATTCTATGTCGCGATTAACGTATGCAGGTGATTACTAGAATAGTTATGTCGCATATTTACAATCAGGTCGCGATATCGTTTACGCCAAGCAGCCTTCTTCAAATTGATGTCGCTAATCTAGTTTTTATGTCTTTCCAACAACATTTCGCTGGGTTCTGCTGCAACAACGTTTTCTTGTATTATCAAGATTTCGTTGCAACCAGAAAGTCTCGTTATTTACATAGTCTTGTCGCTTACCTAACCTCGATTTCTATCGCAGCCTTCATTTCGATGTCGCGGATATGAAGTCTCTGTGTCAGATATTTTCTATCATACCAAGATTTTATGTCGCGAAGACTCTTTTATCTAAATATTTTTATGTCTCCCGCGACCTAGCCTGCTATGTCAGTGGGATAAGACCTTCCTCAGGAATCTTGTCACAAGATACAGAAAAGTCCGTCGCGACCTCGTTTATCTCAGATTCAAATTTTATTTCTATGTCGCGACCTTAAGATCCCTATCGCGACATCGAAACCTCTCTCCAACTCTGGAAGTATGTCAACATTTGAAACTCCTTTTGTCAGGAACTGTGTCGGCTCACTCAAGTCAAGATCACTTTATCGCGACTTTGTTTCTCCGCTACGACCGTAAACCTGTTTTTGAAGGTCGACATTCATTACCTTGTCGCAATGTACTTCTCTTCCATAAGGCCTCAACAGTTTTCCAAGTTGTAATAATCATTGTTTGACAGTAGAAGATTCTCGTTGCAACATAGATTCTACCTTTTATATTTTTCTTATGTTTAACATAAACTCGATATGTCATAAAAAGATTTTTCATGTATTGCTTTTTAATTTCTTATCGTGACATAAAATACCTTGTCGCGACAGGATTTTCGCTTTCTTCCTATTTCCAGTGTCGCAATAAGAGCTTTTATAAACGCGACAAAGTTCTTCCTGTGTCGATATCCAAATTTAGATTAAACCTTTTGTTTAACATTAACTTTCTATGTCTCAGCTAACTTGTTACATTCTTCCCATGTTCTATCGTGAAACGTTATCTTTTGTCGCGACATAACTCTTCTTCTATATTCAGTCATTTGTGTTGCGACATAGGAAATATTGTCGTGACAGATTTCCTTAACCATTGTCTTTGACGTTTTTCGTGACACATGCAACTTTGGCTGCGACATAGATCGCCGTAATTGCTCAAGTTTCTTCTTTCTTGTCGAAATTTTCTCCTTTTGAATTAAACCTCGCAAACACTGTTGGTGAATAACTTACAATTTGCATAAAACATATCTGAATATATTAAAAATAAGACAGAAAAATGGATTAAACTAGGCGCCAACCCCTTTCCTTATATAGTTCCCATCATCCCCCTCCCGTTGCCAGCAGAGCTTGTTAGGGGCGAACACTTTACTCTCGCCAACCTCTTAAAGTCAATCCCGAGCAGCTCTGCACAAGAGGGGTCCGCTCAAGAGCCTCAAGCTAAGATTGCTCAAGAAAATCCGATCACTTGCCTACCCGACCAATCATCTCTCTGATGAACAAGATTCTCGCCCACCCTGTGGCAAGGAAGAAGAATGACAACCAGGTCACAAAGGAGGGGCTGGAAGGCTTCGTGTATCACGGATTCAAATGCTAGTAACCCGGGCCGATGGCATGGAGGACGATACAGTTCAGCCTCGTTGTCGGATTTACCACGTGAATGTGCGGCGGCAGCGCCCCAGAGAGAGATCACCCGACTAAGTATCTCACAGCGCCAGTTTTGTCCGGCCCATGAAGAGGTCAGGAGAGTTAGCAATAATCACTCTCAATCTTCAAACGAGCCTCTGATGCCTTCGCTGGAGGGCTTCACCCCAAGAATCCTTCAGAGAGGCTTGTGCATCGCTGGACAATGGGAGCATAACCGGGGGACCTCCCGGGGCAGATAAAGTCGTAGGGAAGGCTCTTTTAGAAGTAGTTGTTAGCCCATCGTTCGGGCTAGCCGTTATACCGCCTCAAGCCAAGGGGTCTTGATAGTCAAGTCATCGCCACTATTGGGTCGATGATGTGGGATCAACTCGATGGACGTGTTCAGCGACTCCGTAAAGCCAAGTCAATCATCGATCGCAACCCCTTCAACTTAGGGACACGCTCACGCTAATAAAACAGATCTCTACCCTATCAATCTTCGAATACCAGTGGTGGCGCTTTTTGAGGAGTATTATATCCCTTTCCCGGGCCACATGGACAAAAATCCTATCGCGGTGGTCAAGATGGATGGCATTTGCAACCATGATTTTGACGAGACATTGAGTTTGTATACCTAATTTCAACGCTGAATCGAATCTTATGTCATGGATGTAATTTCAACACCTCCCGCCTTTTTTTTTTATAAGTCGTTACTGCCATCCGGAATATGGCGTGCCAGCATAGGGAACTACATCTCTGGCTAGACAACTCCGAGAAGCTGTGGCGTTATGCTCAGTCCACTACCTCCAAGCACAAAGCTCGATGACGCTCAACGTGAGCTGCCTAAGTACTCAGGAACCAAGGCCAAGGAGGGGACATGTGAGGGTTATGGTGAGTGAGAAGGAGAAGGAGAGGGATGAGGCTAAAGAGGAGGCCCAAAGTTGTTCGGGGGCTTGTAACACCTCTCAAATTGTAATTCTGCTTATTACAGCCAGAGAGGCAGTAAAATTTGTGGCTTTCCGAGCCTGCTCTAGTGAAAGGATAAAGCCGACACACATAGCCAAGCGATACCGTACTCTGACACTGGCGACTCCATGAGACGTAAGCACGCATTATACAGTAAAATATGATGCTGAATTGAGAATGAACAATGGTGTGTGTTGTCACCTGGGATAAGACCTCAAATGGCTCTGAGTCTTCTGCATATGGGGTTTTCAGAGAGAGCATACAGCAGAAGAAGAAGAAAATCTGTGCATGGAATTGATGCTTGGACATTCCTTTGTTTGGAACTTTGGTATTAACTCATACCTGCCTATGGTGTTGTAAGAAAAATCCAGGTAAATGAGCCAGTTACTATAAGATGAGCTTTTTAAGTTGAGTTTGTTTGATTGAGTTGATTTTAGTTTGGAAGGAAATTTTGTGAAAATGGCTGCCTCGCTATTTACATTCTCGTCGACACCCTACGCCTAAAGTAAGAGTGCACACCTAAAGGTGGGCTTCCGCCAGCACTGAGCCCAAGCTTTCGAATTTTCCGAACGCCTAGTGTAGTATATCGTTCCAGCGTAGCATTGTTCGCTTCTAGGTGTACCAGAATTTAAAGCCATTCTTCACTGCAATCATCCATTTGATTAATGAGGATCCTAATAAGTGAATGAAATGGTTCGTACAAGTATAAAAATTATATGAAAAATGTTATGTACCTCGTCGCATGTTTCTTGCCCTCATTTTCTAATAGGATTAAGAACAATATAATAAGCTCAGTAATAACAAACGAGGGCAAGAAACAATGGTTGCCTAACGACCAGATCGCCGAGGCGAAGCAATAGACCATTTTTCATATAATTTTTATACTTGGACAAACCCTTTCATTCACTTATTAGGATCCTCATTAATCCAATGGAAGATTGTTAGAATTAACGGAAGAGAGGAACCAAAATAGATCTCTAGAACAGCTAAGCAATGCTATGCCTGTGTGAGAGGTTTGCCTAGAGGAGCTCAAGTACGCCTGTGTGGACCAAAAATTTAGAAAACTTGGGCTCGGGGTCGCCTAGGCTTAAGGACCTTCGCCTAGGCGGAGCTTCACTCCTAGGCGTGCACTCCTACTCCTAGGTGTAGGGGTGTCGAGCAAAATGCAGAAATAGCCAGATTTGGCCCTTTTCACCGAAAATTTCCTTCCAAACCAAAATCAACTCAATCAAAATAACCCATAACACTCATCTTATAGCAACCAACAACACTTCTAATAGGATTTTTCCTACACAACTTAGACAAAAAGAGATTTATGGTGGTTCCAAAACAAAGGAGATGTTCCAAATATCAATTCCATACCTGGATTTTCTTCTTCTTCTTCTTCTCTTCTCTTCTCTTCTCTTCTCTTCTCCCACCGGAAACCCTAGCTTCAATGCCAAAAATGAGATTTTCCTATGGCCATGTTTGGTTTTATCCAAGTTTGACTTAACTTTCCCTTTTTACCATTTGGTCCTTCATTTTCATTTATTCTCAATTCAACTTATCATATTTTTACTTTAACGTATAATCTTTTTATCTTATGTTTCATGGGTCCTTAATGTCAAATTACAAATTTATCCTTGGCTTATGTTTTAATCTCAGCTTTATCCTTTTTCACTTTTAGAACTTGAATTTTTAAAAGAGTAAATTTTACTTCTTTTCTTATACTACAAACCGTAATAAAACTATTAAAAATCCCACTTTTGTAGTGTTATATAGTCGGGGTCAAGTATCGTAAAGGCGACGCAGCGTGGGTGGAAGTTAACCCGGGTTAGGGTCCAAGACGCTTTAGCAAGCATTGAGGAGGCCAGGCGTAAGGCGGAGGCGGAGGCGGAGGCGGAGGCGGAGGCGGAGGCTGCCCTCTTAGAGGTTGAGTGGACGTCACTCTTGCTGGAAATCGAGGCGACTAAGGACGAGGTGTCTTCTCTTCACTCCCAAGTGGGTAAGGATAAGAAAGCCATGGAGGAGGACTACCAAAAGGCCCTGGAGTTGATTTTTGCTTATGGTTATGAGTAGCAGGCGTCAGTTCACAACATCCGTAAGGACTAAACTGAGGTTCCAATGGTATGCCCGACCGACCCAATCCCATTGAAGTTTTTTAGAACCTAAGGTGCCCTTAGCCTGCAGATACCGAGGCCAAAGCAAATGAGAAGGACTCGAAAGAAGCGGTAAAGGAGCCTGAGGAGAGTGCTTCCGTCGAGGATCTGAGCTGATTTTTATCCCTATTTTTTCTCTCTTTTTATTTTTTTTATTTTTTTTTATTTGGTCCTATTTGGCCGCCATAATACATATGTATTATTGACGTATTTATAAAATATGATTTTTGGTTTATTTATTCTTCCGTGAGTCTTTGTTACATAGGCTAGCCAGCAAGGCACCATTTATGGGCTTTGGCTCTAGCCTTCAAGCTAAGAGCCTCTACTACGCCTAGGTAGGCGCCAACAGGCTAGGAGCCACGCCTGGCCTTTTGAAAGTGCCAGCAGGCTATGAGTCACATTTAGTCTTTTGAAAATGCTAGCAGACTATGAGCCACATCTAGTCTTTTGAAAGTGCCAATAGGCTATGAGCCACATTTGGTCTTTTGAAAGTGTCGTTGTGCTATGAGCCACATCCGGTTTTTTGCAGTGCCACGTACAGCCACATCCGCTCTTGAAAGCTCTGTGAGGCTATGAGCAAATATCCGGTCTTAGAAAGTGCAATAGACTATGAGCCACATCTCAGCCTTTGAAAGTGCCACAAAGCATGAGCCACATTCAAGTCTTTACTAATGGCGAATTATTAAAATAAAATACTTTAATGGAAATTTTATTGATAATATTTCGAGAATTGAAAGAACACGCTCTAAAGGAAACTTTATTGATAATACCTTTAAAGGAAATTTTATTGATAATATTTCAAGAATTGAAAGAAAACGTTCTAAAGGAAACTTTATTGATAGCACCTTTAAAGGAAAAGGATTTTTATTGATAATACCTCTTAAGATGCGTAGCATTTCACATCATGGGCATTAGCGTCCAGTCTAGTTTATCTAATGCGTACAATTCGGCTGGCCCCACTCTAACTATCGTGTATAGCCCTTCCCAATTTGGTTGGAACTGTCCGGCTACTAGGTTTTCCATGTTTTCAAAGACCCTTCTTAAGACTAGGTCCCCGGATTATTATGCACATCAGTTTACCCGCCCCGTTGTATGTTTGCTTCGTTTGCCGGTATGATGCCACAAGATAACTACTACTGGAGCTCACCTAATAAGATTTAGGTCCCACAAAGTGAACACAGCCTTTGCAGGATTTTCATCCAAAAAGCATTCCACTTATGATTATACTCCAACCATGAAATCAGTGGTAAATGGTGACTCCTACTGCTTCCGGGACCGGGTTGTCGATAGCCCAAAGAATTCCGTAGCTCTTCAATGCACTTTCCTCACCAATGTGCTTCTAAAGCCATTAAGAGAGTTTTGTTATAAGCTTCCGCCTAGCCATTATTTTGTGGGTACCGGGGTCAAGTACAAGTTTTCAATTTTCAACTCATGGCAGAAATTTCTGTACACTTTGCTATCAAAATGTGGGCCATTGTTAATCACAATTGATTGAGGTATTCCAAACCGGCATACAATATTCTTCCACATGAATTGGATGATGTCCTTGTCTTTGATGGAGGCGAAGGCCTTAGCCTCTATCCATTTGCTAAAGTAGTCGTGATGTCCTCAACAATAGCTTTAGCGAGGTACTAGCAGTGGTCTAACTATATCAATTCCCCACTGAGCAAAGGGCCAGGCGCTCATGATAGTGGTTAGATCTTGAGTCGACACCCTCGAGATAGGCTGCTGGCGTACGCACTTTCTCGAGGTGGTCAGATCCGCCCATGGTCACACAATAACCTCAGGCGGGCCTGGTGGACTAAAGTTCCCAGCCATTGATGGTTTCCACATATCCTCGCGAAGTTCCGCCAATACATCGTCCCCCGTCGAGCGGTAAGACATTTAAGATATGGCCCGTCTAGAGATCTCTTATATAATTTCCTGTTCACAAGGGAAAACCTAGCCGCTGCACCGACCTTGCGGGCTTCAACTTCGCGTTATCCTGAAGCTCTCTCGAGCTTAGATAACGTGACATAGGTTAGCCAAGAAAAGGATTCTTTCGGCTCATCCGACTCACCTCGGTTTGGTCAGAATGGACGACGCTGGGGCCGGTAGTATATAGGAAGGAACATCGCTTTCTCTTATCTGGATGGATGCAACCATTATCGCTGTGCCGGGCCCCCAGCCTTTTCATCGAGTCCTCGAGATATACCTTCAGCTTCTAAGCCACAAAACTCCCTAGTCAAGTCGACCAGACTCTGCGCATTCTCGACCATGCGCCGGGTCTCGCGGCTTCGTACTCTCCGTCTCACCTATCCTTCACCACTAGTCGAGAGTCGCCGCATATGATGAGCTTTCTTCCGAGGATACAAATCCTCATGAGTCAACCCCAACCAGATTGCTTCATATTAAGTCTCATTATCGATGCGAGGAAGCCCAAATCGTATGGCATGTTCTTATCCTTTCCCAATTTGGCTCTAAGTTGCAAGCTCATTTCTAAATACCCCGTCATAGAAGCGTCGTCCACATTAAGGATCCACCGTACCACACCCGATCCGCATCCGGCCAAGGTAGTTCTCGCTGTAATCCGCCGCAATACCCGCCTTCAATGCCAACCTGTTTATACCGACACCGAATTCACTTAGTTCAATTGCTCCATCTGACCATCCTTCCCGATATGTCGCTTGTGTATAGTGCTTCAGAAAAGGAGATCGCGCCAAACTATTGGGCCAGGTGTGCCCCGGCAGGGGCGAAGCTTCACCGCTGCCATGCGAGGGCTACTGCTGCTTATTCAAGACGTATACCCTCGCTTCTCGTTCGATAGAGATTTGCTTATGAAAAAATATTGGTCTCACTTTGGTTTTCGCCTTCTTGAACAATGTCGGCACTTATCGAGGCCTCCGACACCACCGTAAAGGTAGAGCGACGTCCGCCTTGGGCTACTAAAATTAGCAGCTCTAGTAAGATATTGTTTGATCGCTAAGGCTCGGGTCGTGATTCCTCATTCAAGTCGACTTTCGTCTCTCTTAAGGTGATGAAAAATGGTTTTAATTCCATTTGTAAATGGGATATGAAACCCGCCTCAAGCCACCAACCGCTACCGGGCTATGCACTCATTTCCTGTGAGGTAAAGCAATGGAGTCCAGCTATAGCTTTCTGAGTTGAATAGAATTGGCCTCATCCCCTCTTCCTCGTCACCATAAAGCCTAAAAACTTGCTCGAATCAATTCGAAAAGCACATTTCCCCGTAGGGTCAGCTCTCACCTCGCACCGCCTAATCACCACCTCTTCTTCTTCTGGAACCACCAATTACACGTTGGCCAGCCATCTCTGGGGTACTTCACTTCTCCGATGAAACCCGCCCCAAGAAGTCAAGCCTACTCGCTTGAATGATCTTAATGGCAAATCTAGTGGAAAACTCCTCACTTTCTCGTCTTTACTAGTCCGCATGGGGGATAACATTTAAGCATGTGAGAGGCCACCGTCGGGTTAATCTCAATCATATCTGAGTGGATCTAAGCGAATACATTTATATTGTTCAACAGCATGAGTCGTAAATGCTCCCTTTCTTCATTGGACATGAGAGAGCCGATGTAAGTGAACTTTTCTGGCTCGTTCAATGTTACTTCCCGCGGGATTCACACTGCGTGAACCTTCTCTTCTTCCGTCATGATCCCGAAGCAATGAATCGTGATTGCTACGAGGGGTCATTTTATCTCTCGAGTGGGCGGATTTCAAGGTTCTTCTCCCCTCCTGTTTGCATAGATAGCTGATAACACTCACCGCGGCGTCGCCACTTCTTAAAAGGTAAACCCGCCCAATGTTACCAAATACCGACCAAGCATGGGTAGTCGTAGGGATAACTTTCATCAAGTGCAGCCAGGCTCGCCCCATTATGGCGTTGTAAGGCCCCAAGTCTTAGACGATTGAGAACAAAACCTATTGAGTCACTGGCCCGACTTTTATAGGGAGTGCGACATCTCCTAGAGTTATGGTAGTCGTACTCATTAAACTGCAGAGAGATTCGCTCCACGAAGTTCACCACACCTAAGGAAATCTTCATCTGCTTGAAGGTGGGTAGTTGCAATAAGTTTGTCGCGCTGCTAGGATCTATCAATACCTTGTGCACATCAAAATTGTTAAAACAGAGGGTGAGCACCAGTGCATCATAGTAGGCCACAATAACCCTGTTCGGGGTTGATAGGAAGAAAGGATATAGGGCCATCTATCGACTTGGTTTTTTCATGTTTGCCTTCCGTGTGGATAGCATTTATCCCGCCTTAATCGTGTGGTCGCTCTCAAGAGCTCTTCCGTCGGGGCGCCTCTACTGATAATCGCTGGCCAAACCACCACCCAATATATAGTTAATGGCTAGTCTAGATTCCGATGTGGTCGCCGTACTACTGTAACTGGTTTCGTAATCCTTATCTTTGATTCTGCAATCTCGTGGTCACTTCTCTCATTATAACTCCCCGAGGTGTCCCACTTTGATTACTTTTCCACCATAAACTTCAAAGCCGACACCTCGTCGCTCTTATGCTCATGATCTCTTTTATGATAATCGCACCGCAAGGATTTGCTCTTCGGGAAGGATCCGCCTGATCGTGTCGCCATTTAAACTCTAAACAAGTCGCGAACGATGGGCAACAACCTTCAAGTAAGAGACGCTTCAAGTGGAGCGTAATTTACTGAGCTCTTTTTTTTTTTTGTGATTGATCATGGGATCACTTTCGATCTATGTTTCGATTATCCTTGGATTCAGATGGCTTCTTCCTAAACGAATTTATTTCCTCTCGACATCATCGGGTTTGTAATCACAAACAACTGGTTGTCGTCTGATATTGTTTTCCAACATTGAGTACCTATCAGTCCATCTTTATAAGTCTTATATTGTTGCTGTCGAGTCTAAAGATATTGACTGGAAGAAAGGAGTAGATGGCCCAAAGCTTCTCCTGAAGATTTGGAGGATTGCATCCATGCTATATAACTCTATCTACTAGACGGCTTACCTAAACCTCCTTGTGAAGTCTCGAATAGTCTATCTCTCTCCCTCGCTTTAAGAATAAATTTATAATCTTTATAATCGAACAAAGGTACTACGATACGAATGCCGCCCATAGTTTACTCCGAATCAGTTTACTGAAGCCACGTGGGATTAGGAACCAGCCCATGCAGTCCCGTGAAACCAGCCAGGAACACTTTACACAACAAACGATCATTGCTGGCATTTAGTATCATCGCTTGATTATAATAGAGCATGTGATCATAAGGGTTAGCAGAACCATTGAACGTTGCAAAGGTCGATATGACAAACCTGTGGGGAGGCTCGTAATTAAGAATGTGTTACCCCAAGGGCGAAGAGCATGTCGCTTTGTCTCCTCGAATTGGGTTGTCGCGGCATGTAGAATGTCGGGCCCTATACCGGCTATGGCGCGTGTGGATGTATGAGCGACATTTGTGGCATCGTACCTGCGGGCAATACTAATGGCATCACACCTTCGGGCTATACTAACGTATTCCCAAGGGCCTGAACTGGTTGGTTCTCGCCTTCTCGCTGTCTCCCCTCTTCGCCCTACGACGCGCTACACGACAACAACATCGCCGAGCTGAGGGGCGATGTAGCTGCCCTCGTGACTCGCCTTCGCACCTCCCGAGCATTCTTGGTCTGTGAGAGACTCAAAGACGGAACTCCCAAAGACACCCTCATCATCCGTCAAGTACGGCGCCTGCAGAGGCGGTCACTCGCCATCTCGTACATCTTTTCCAAGATCACGACTCTCTCTATCTCAGCCCGCACCGGGTCATTCTCCCGTAGCATTCAGCCGTGGCTCAGCCCCTTCCATCCGCCTCGCTACTCCTCATGCTTCCTCTCCATGTCCTCAAGCCACGGAGGAATCGCCCTGGGCCGGGATTGGACTACCTGATTAAGACATTATGACCGCTTCGAGCGAATCAAAAAGGAAACGGGGAATCGAAAGAGTCTCTGAAGTGATGCAGGGTTACTAGACAATCGTTGAAGCCAAGCCCTCGCAACCTGTAGACAAGACTTTCTATTCGGTTCCCACAAAAGACGCCAATTGTTGTCACCTCGATTGTCTGAACCCCTGGGCATCAACAATGCAATATGAACATAAAAAAAAGGGGCAATCCGGGGACGGTGAGCCAATCGCCTCTCCAATGATTAAGTCAACAAAAAATATGGAGAAGAAGAAACAGAGGGTTTTCTCACGCCTGAATACCTTCCCTCCCTTCTTATCGGGGATCTTTCTCTGATGAGCAGTTTTGTCTACGAATCTCCTCTCGATTTTAGGAAAGAAAATCTCTTTAATCTGGGATAAAATCTCTTCCACTTTTGTATCCTTCCGCACGAACTTCTCTCATACTCGTAGGATAGCCAGTCAGGGACTTAGAATTCTAGACGGGTTACCCAGGAGCTAGTCCATGAGAAGCCATCCTGACTCTCTTTAGGATTCTTATGTCTAGGTGGCGCCCCCTGGTTTCACTATGGTAAGTGGGCTTAGGCTGTTTCACAATATAAAGCAGCGGCCGTTTCTGGCTCAGTCTATCAGTATTGCCCAAAGCACTACAGACCTACACCAGTCACCGAGTAATGCATTTAAAGCCTTAAATAGAAGTACTCCTTTCTGATGGGAAAGTACGATAAGAGGTATAAGTGAAATTAACAACCAAAGAAATACCACAAACCACATATATATGTAGGGATGACAACAAGGCGAGTTCAGGGAGGCTCATCTCGAACTTGTCTTGTCCCGTTAATTTAAATTGTTTTCTATTTAAAATATTAAAAATGGACAAGATTTATGGATATGGCGTATGGGAAATTCCCATGTCCGCTATAGTGTTTGCTTCAATTATTTTTTATTTTTTTATTATATTAAAATTAATATATTATAAATAAATAAGATATTATATTTTTTATAATTTTATTTTATTAAATATTATTATTATTATATATTAAATGTAAAATAAAATAATATACTAACAATACTTGAACCATCCTGTTCTATAAAAAACCCGATTATATAAATTTAAACCTGCCAAAAACTCAATTGTACTAATCACATACCCGTCCATAAGAGGTGGGGCAAGACGAGGCGAGAATCCAAAAAAACTCGCCCCGTTACCATCCCTAGGTACATGAATCATGGACTACCACCTCCATGGGGAAGAAACACGCCCTTCCCGGTCCCACCTAGGCTGAGTGGGAGGGGAGGCGAGGACTTACACGGACTCTTACTTCTTTTCGTATCGTGTTCCCAAATCTTATAACTAAATCCAAATAACATATCCAAAGATACAAAATACAAAATAAAACTACCATCGTAATGGTGTTTACAGTGTCATATACATCCAGTCCTGAGTCCCATTTACATATACAAAAATTGTACATTTACATTTACAGATCAAAGCGTAAAACCTACATGTGGTGAACCCTACTGGGCAGGTCGGGCTCAAAGAAGATGTCAAGATCGCAAACGTTCTCCTCTGTACCTACATGGATTAAAACCCCATACTAAGCTTTATGCTTAGTGGGAAACATATGACTTATATATGTACACACGCATTGATACTTTTGTACAATAAGCATATAACAATAACAGATATACAATAGCAGATATCAGGATTTATCAGGAATTCATATAACAAACTTATAGCAAACTTATACTTATACAGATCTCCCGTAGGAGTTACCCAAATACCTTTATACTTATACTAAGTACCGTAGGTACTAGCTGTAATCCTTATACTTTATACTCTTGTTCCGATCCCGTAGGAGCTACTACAGAGCCTACACAGACAGGGCACCAGAAATTACAGATTTTATTCTTTAACCCTATTCGTTATTCGCACTCATCATGTATAACTCGTTGATCGCTTAGACAAGAATAAGAAATGATTAGGACACAAAGACAATAGCACCAAAGTACAAAGATAGTAATCGAGGTGTCAGAAGACAGCAGAGTGTTTCAGCACCGACGTAACGTAGCTCGCTTCACATACGTAAGTGTCGTGAGCACTACCGTGAGTGCCAAAGCACTATTCGTAACGTGCGCCCGCCTTAATGCACTGTATGTCAGAAGACTAGCAGAGTACCGGGAAGTGACCATCGAACGTGCCTAGCAACGTAATGTGCGTCGTGAGCACTAGTAAGAGTGTCAAATTATCGATCGTAACGCAAACTGCTACTTCCACATAACAAAGTGTCGTGTCATCTAAGCAATGATATCTTGGTCCCTAGGTATTCCTACAACTATGGGAAGTGTTTAGGAACTTAGATATTATCATAGAGGCATTTAGTTTGCCATCACCAATTAGGTCGAGGCATAGTACAGATAATTTTTCCTGCCTCACAAACATGAACTTAACTCATACATTTATGTACATCTCATCATTCAATAGACGAGTCCCTGAGCAAACGAAAAACAAAAACAAAAACAAAACACAACAATTTAACGCTAGGAATAGTAGCTCGCCATCAAGAATCATTTCTATGCAAGCCCCCTTGTTGCCACTTTCCCGTGGAGAAACCCGAGGATGAAAATCCCTCTCTCCCGCCACGTCGTGGTCATGCCACGCTACGGTTGGACCTTCACAGCTGGGTCCCTTCGCCGCGACGCATGCACCCCCTGACCTTGCCCGCATTTTATCCTTTTGCCCACTTTTCTAAAAACCCATCCAAAACTTAAAATATTCCAAAAAGTATCACCGAGAATGATGTCTCTAAATGGATTCTAACCCAACCAAACCAAACATGTGGATGAATTAGGTTTTTTTCCAAACCTAAAACTTACACTTCGTAAGTTAGGTCACCCTTAATCAAACACATGTATCCCAACACTATAAACCAAGAATCCATGATCATCTTATGCAAATTAGGGTTTCATTAACCTAAATTTAACTACTCTGTGGTTAGATGAATTCCTTTAACTAAGCCCTAGAAATGAAACCATTACTATCCATACAACACTTCCATACAAGTTCCATGTACAGCATCATACTTTCCATACTTCCATTCTCAAAGTCATAAATCCACACGAATCCATAAATTCCTTTTCTTTTTCTTCTCTTCTCCTTCTTTCTTCTTCTCTCTTCTCTTCTCTTCTCTCCTCTCTTGGCCTCACGTATTGTCTCTAGCCAAAATGCCTTAAAATGTAGACCAAAATTAGTCTTATTTGGTCTCATACTATAAGGTCATGCTCGTCATCAAAAAATGCATTAATTTGACTTAAGTTTCCTTTTATTGCACTTTTGTCCTTCTTATTTCTCCTCTATTTGCACTCACAAGTTATTCTTTTATTCCACTTTAAGTATAACCTTATAATCCTAAGACATTTATTATCTCATTTTGACAAATTACAAATTTACTCTTGTTATTTCCTGTTTTCACCACGCTTTTAATTTTAAATCGCAAAAATTTTAAATTATAATCTACAAAATACCCATAAACATGCCAAAAACGAACAGTAGATTAGGCTACATGTTTCACTTAAAATGAATTTTCGCCCAAATGATATTTGGATAATTATTCAGCTCAAAGGGTAGTGGAATAAGCCAAATTGATATATCAGTTCATAAACCAAGTTCTCAATCCCACCAAGAAGCCCAAGTCTATGATTGGATGCCCATGAAAGGGTCTACTATCGCGATAGCAAACTTTCAATTCCACAAAGATCCAATGCAATCTCATTAGACTTGTCTCAAAAGTAAGTGGAGTGAGACTTTTTCCAACCTAAGTCATGACATGGCATAACGTGAACAGCTATCATAGTGTGGATAAATGGCTCGAGAACAAATTGTTAAATGACAAACGATTTGGAGAATAAGACTCTAGTGGGTACGAAAGAAGCTATTATGCTGGATGTAACATTTATCTAATGCCAGTAAAAGAAAAACTCAACTTCAGAGCAAAGGGGGCAAAAAATAAATCATCAACCAACACTCAATAGAACATTTCAGCATTTTCTCATAGTTTCTACAAGTTCATCAGCAATATTTCCATATTTCTAATTTATTTTATTTCCAAGTATTTGATTTCAAAGCTTCATGCTTCAGAAATTCCATTTTCGATTAGATTCTATAATGAAATTTACTACTTTTTCAGCTTGTTCATACGCTCTTTTTCTCTCACTAATATATTCCTCTCTAATTTCTCAAAACATTTTCCACTAAACCCCAGTGAACCGTGAAATCCATTTTTCGTTTGAGCAAAGTTAGATTCGACATCGTTTTAGTTTAGAAATACTATAATTTCCTTGAAGCACGCCTGCCATGCACTACAATTCTCGTGCTTTTGTATTTTCTCGACTAGCACCCAAAGTATAAACACCATGTTTATGAAATTCCGAAAAAAGATTGAATTTTTATTTAAAACTAGTAAATATATATTATCTTATATTATATATAATTATACAATAATTGTTTCTTTTCTTATTTTTAATTTATTTTTAATATTATTCATATTTTATTGTATCAAATTTAAAATATCAATAATATATTTATATAAATAATGAAATAAATATTATTAATTTTCAATTATATATTTTAATTTTAAATCATAAGCTTTGACCTTTGATCAGCCTCATCCACTACCACTAAACTTATAAGTTCACAACCTTCTTCTCAATAATATAATTAAAATATTACAACAACCTTTTTTCTTCCACCATTAACGAATCCACAATTTGCCAAAATATCTAACTCTAATGGGTCAAAATTCCCCATCTTGGATCTTTCCATTCCATGCTGAAATAACTTATGTTCTTTTTTTTTTTTAATTAAAAATTGTTCGAGCTTCTTGATAATATAAATATTGATCAAATCTGATGAAAGATATGAAAATTAAACTCAGTCAACCAAGCAAATTAATCTAAACTGTATGCTGGTGATTACAGAATACATGGAGCGTGTTTGGTATTCCATTCAAAGTCTATGAGAGTTAGACTCTCCCTAACCTGTAAATTTAATTATTTATTTTTCTTTTCAACTTTTTTTTTTCAGGTGTTTTGAGCGGGTCTATGTGAGTCTTTAAGCTGTACTAATCCTTATATGAGCCGAAATGAATGATAAAGATGATAAAACTCTACTACATAACGTAATTATATTATTAGGAGCAGTTAACTCGAGATCATTGGTAAAATTAGGAAAAAACTTCAAACAACTATGTTCAATGATTTTTCTTTTCAACTTTGGACCGTTCTAAATGTGGAATCTATAATCATAAGTCTTAGCTAATACTGACAAAAGAAAAAATGTCATTCTAGGCTGAAAACAACTTCAATCTGTCCACCCTTTTACTTTTTTCTAAAATAGCTTTTCTTGATGATATATAGTGTCTATGGGATGATTGATTATTTTCCAAACAAAGAATTTTCATTATTATTATATTTTTTGTTGCAATAAGTCAAATATTGGACATTGCATGATGAAGACTTGTACAAGATTTTATTAAAAAAATTTATATGTAAATGAAGTACCAATAAGTCAATCCATAACCTCTTCGTCTATCTTACTCACGTGGTCGATAGTAATGGACGAAGGAGGCCGGTACAGATAAGAAGAATACCTGCTTTTATCGTGATGGATGCGACTCATTGTCGGCTGGGCAAAGCACCCGCCTTTCATTCGAGTCCTCGAGATATGCTCGAGCTTCTAAGCCGTGAAATTCCTAACCGTCGTCGAATTCGCACTTGCACACTCGACTCATGCGCTGTCCCAGAGCCTCACTCTTCGCTCACCTATCCCACCACTAGTTGAGAGTCAAGCAAGATGATGAGTTTTTTGAGGATACGCACTTCTATGCAGGTCAACCCTCGACCAACATCAAGCTTCATATTCGGGCCCCATTATCGATCTACGGAAGCTCAAATTCGCATATTCCATCCCTTCCCCAATACCTAAGTCAAGCCGACTTCAATCCCCTTTCGCTTCGAGAAGCTGCCGGTCTACATTAAGGGATCCACTAGCCAAATACAATTCGGTCCTCGCATCCCGCGAGGTAGTTCTGCTAAAAAATATGTCAATACCTGCCCCTTCAATGCCAAGCAAGGTTTATACTAAATAATCGACCACTTAGTTCAATTGCCTCCATCTGCCATCATTTCTCGTAGAGTATCAAGTCAGGTATAGTGTTTCTCAGGAAGAGAGATTGGTTAGCACGACGATAGGGTGCATGGTTTGTGGGCAAAGCTTCTCACCGTCATGCAGGGCTAGCGCCTTGTTCAAGACTCCGGCATATCGAGCCTCCTAGCTTAAATAGAGATTTTCTCACAAGAATACCTGGCCTCGCTTCTCTCATTCCTCTTGAACAATGTTTTGTACTTATCGGGAGGTCTCCGACACCGCCTGTGTAAAGGTAGAGTGTATCGCCCGCCCCGAGGCTACCCGTGACCGGGCGGCTCGGAAGATATCGCTTTTGATCGCCGAAGGCTCGGTCGTGATTCCCCATTCTAGCCAACCCTTTTACCCCTTGGTGCGATGAAAATTGTTTTAACCTAGCTCCTGGTGGAAACGAGATATGAATGCACCCAAGAGCTACCAACCTGGCCAGTCGGGCTTGTTGCACTTTCGAGGTAAAAACCTAAGAGTCCATTATAGCTTCTCAGTTGAATGGGATTGCCTCATCCTCCTCCTCGGGTCACCATAAAGCCTCTAAAAACTGGCCTCGAATCACTCGAACGCACATTTCGTAGGGCTGGTGCCTCATGCCATACCTTCGTGACAAATTTCAAAGGCCTCAGAGATGCTCGTGCGGTCGAAGAGTTCTTTCGATTTCACGAAAGCATGCCATCCATATAGCCACCACTGTTACCGAGCAACAATATCTTAGTCACTAATCTTTCGACAAGTCGTCTCAAGATTCTTTAAGCCAAAAGACATCACATTATAGCAGTATCCCATGCAGTGTCATGATGGTCGTTTTCTCTGTGTCAGGAGGGTGCATGAGAATTTGATGATACCTAGAGAAAGCGTCCAAAACGATGCGATTCCGTGTCCACTATGGCACGTAAAATTCGCCCATAATGCTGTGCGGGAAGCTATCTTTTGGGCATGCTTCGTTAAGGTCAATGTAATCTACACATACTTGCCACTTACCCCCTTTCTTTGGAACCACCACCATGTTAGCTAGCCATTCGGGGTACTTCACTTCTCTGATAAAAGATACCTTTATCAAGTTGTCTACTTCCGTATGAATGATCCGATGGTGATCTAGGTGGAAACACCTCACTTTCTCGCTCCACCGGTCCTGGCGACGGTGAATAATATTTACCAGGAGAGGCCACCGTCAAGTTAATCCCAATCATATCTAAGTGGCTCCAAGCGAATACATCTAAATTGTTCAACAACATGAGTCGTAACTGCTCCCTTTCTTCATTGGACTAGAGAGAGCCAATGTAAGTGAACTTTTCTAGCCCGTCCAACGTTACTTTCTCCAAGGGATCTAATACCAGTGGATCCTTCTCTTCCGTCTTGATCTGGGCGGCTAACTATGATTGCTACGTGAGGGTTTGATATTCGAGGGAAGGATTTTCAGTGTTCTTCTCCCCCCTCTGTTCCTACATAGATAGTTGATAACACTATCGTGCGGCCAGCTAACTGCTTAAAAGGTAAACCTGCCCAACGTTAGTCAAATAGCTGACCGTTTGGTGGTAGGTTAAGGGGATACTACGAGTGTGTAGCCGTGCTCTGCCCCATTTACTGTAAGGCCCCAAGTCTTCGACAATCGAGAACAAAACCCGGCTGAGTCACTAGCTCCGTTTTTAATGTGAGTGCAACATCTCCTGCAGTTACTGTGAGGTCGTAACATTAAAACCAAAGAGGATTTGCCTGACCGAGTTTACCACACCTAAGGAAAGCTCTATCTCAAGCCAGCGACATACAGAATAAGTTCACGCAGATTGCTAGATCTATTACTCCCGTGCACACTCAAAATCGTCAATACAGAGGGTGAGCACTAGTGCATCATAGTTGGGCACAATAACCCTGTTCGGGTTGACAGGAGGAAAGGATATAGAGTTATCTATTGACTTGGTTTTTTCATGTTTGCCTTCCGCGTGGATAGCATTTATCCGGGACTTAACTGTGGTGGCTCTCAAGAGCTTCTTCTCGGGTTGAGCTGATCGAGCACGTCGTTAGACTGCACACCTAGTATATAGTTAATGGTCGGTTCAGATTCCGACTGCGGCCGCCGCACGACTACACCTGCTCGCAGCCAACCCCGATTCCACCCCGTGGTCACTCCGATATATCCCTAAGGTGTCCCCACATAAGATTTTCCATCATAAACTTCAAAGCTTCAGACTGGCTGGGTCTCATGCCCATGATCTTTATGATATTCGCACCACAAGGATTTGTTTCCTTGGGAGGGATCCGTTTGATCAGGTTGGCCATTTAAATCCTAAAGCAAGTCGCAAACGATGGGTAAACAACCTTCATAAGATGTTCAAGGGAGTGAAATCATGGTGGAGCACTCTCTTTGCGGATTGGATCAGCTGGATCGCTTTCTTGGCCTCTGCTCACTCATCCTTCGATTCGAATCGACTTTCCTTAAAGGCTTATTTCCTTCGACTGGCTAGTTTGTAATCATACCGCCCCAAGGTCAGCCGCTGGGAGATTGTCTTCCAACATCGAGTACCTATCAACTCGTCGTATAACTTTTCCATCATATTTTTATTGTGTCTAAAGATAGTGACTGGAAGAAAGGAGTAGATGGCCCAAAGCTTCTCCTAAAGTTTTGGAGGACTACATTCATGCTATACGACTCTATCCACATTGACTCGCTTGTCGTCCCTCCTCCTTGTGAAGTCTCAAATAGTCTTTTCTTCCTGCTTAAGAATAGTCTATAAGGAGTTGATGTTCCTCTTTTTCCACATCAAACATAGATACTACGATATGAATGCCACCCATAGTTCATTGAACTAGTTTATTTGAGTTACAAGGAGTCAGGAACAAGGCCAAAGCTGCCCTAAGAACTACCGATAACACTTACGCAATGTACTGGCCATCGCTTCGGCATTTAGTATCATCGCTGCTTATAATAAAGCACGGATCGAAAGGTCAAGAAGAATCCATCTAATGTTGCAAAGTGGCTCCATGACAAACCCACCCGGGAGGCCCTGTGAGTTAAGAACGTGCATTCTATGGTGAAGAGAGCAAGGTCGTCTCGGTCCCGACCAAGGTTGCTCAGCGCGATGCGTATCGTTGGCCTCAGAATCAAGGCGGATGTATGTTTACATTACGCATCGCGTCACTTCGCACACCCGTGGCATCACACCTCCGCCAAGTACCGACGCATTCCAAGGGCTCGAATCTACTGGTTCATTCTTCTCGCTTGTCTCCTCTCGTCACGGACGCGCCCACTAACGACGTCCCTAAAGGCAAGGTGGACGGAAGCCGCGATTTCAGCCTCTCGTGCACCCTCCCTAGCATTCTTTGTATCGTGCCGAGAGACTCAACATGGGGAACCACTGGAGGACAAACATCGTATAGTCGGGTATCGACATCATTAGAATAATCTGCTTCTTCCCTATTACTGCGCTTGAAGCACGACTTGACTGCCATCTCATCTCGTACATCTTTTCCAAGATCGCGACTTTTCTCTATCTGGGGCAGCAATTAAGTCACCTCCCACTACGAGCATTCAACTGGCCTCGCAGCCTCCTTCCATCCCGTCTTGCTCGCTCCTCCGTTTTTTCCTCTCCATGTCCCAGCCAATGGAGAATCTGGTCCCTCCGGGGATCTTGGATCACCTGGATTAGCTGACATTGCAAACTACTGGGGCGACCAGTGAAAGGGGGAATCGACAGTTCCAGTGATGCAGATACTAGGATAATCGTCAAGCCTAGCCTCATGTACCTCATGACGAGACTTCTATCCGTTTCCACAAACGACAGTCAAATTGTCACCTCGACCGTCTCAACCACTGGCACTAGTAAGAGCAATATGAACCCGCAGTGCGGGACGATCCGGGATCTGAGTCGGCCTCCCTCTCCGATGATTGTCGAAGAAAAATATGGAGAAGAAGAAGTGGAGGGTTCACGCAGTTGGAATTGCTTCCCCCCCATCGTGGGGGATCTTCCTGATTTATAGGAATTGGTTCATGAATCTCCCCTTGATTTTAGGAAAGAAAATCTCTTAATGTTTGGGATAAAATTTCTTCTTCCTTATCAAGGATTAATTATTCCTTATTAAGGATTAATCCATTTGGGAAATAATGGATTTGGAAACGAGGAAATCCGTTAATAAATATCATTTGTGTATATTCCGTTTTCGTATCCTTTTCCATAATGAACTTCTCATTCGATAGGATGGCCTGCTGGGGTGGGACTTAGAATTCTAGGGATGCGCCGCATTACCAGCCTGGGGCCTACGGTGAAGACATCCCGACTCCTTTAGGATCTCTCCCGTCTAGGTGTGGCGCTCCCCGTTTCAATATGGTAAATGGGCTCGGGGTCGCTTCACAATATGGGCCAGTGGGCAGCCGGCCCGGGGCCCATGTAGAGGAATGGTTCAGACCATGGTATCCACACCAACCACCGAGTAATGCATTTAAAGCCTTAAATAGAAGTACTCCTTTCTGATGGGAAAATATGATAAGAGTATATAAAATTATCAACCAGCAAATACCACAAACCACATATAAATGTAGGGATGACAACAAGGCGGGTTCAGGGAGGCCCATCCCGAACCTGTCTTGTCTAGTTAATTTAAATTGTTTTTTATTTAAAATATTAAACGGGACAAGACAAGCCAAATATGGCAAGATGGGAAATTCTCATATCCGCCATGTTTACCAATTATTTTTTATTTTTTTATTATATTGAAATTAATATATTATAAATAAATAAGATATTGTATTTTTTATAATTTTATTTTATTAAAATTATTATTATTATTATTATTATTATTATATATTAAATGTAAAATAAAATAATATACTAAGCAATATTTGAATCGTCTTGTTCTATCAAAAACCTGATTACATAAAAATCAAACCCGTCAAAAACTTGATTTGCATTTCAATCATTATACCCATCTATAAGAGGCTGGACGAGACGCAGACGGCACGAGAATCCAAAAACTCACCTCGCTACTTTCATCCCTGGATACAAGAATCATGGATTGCCACCTCCCCATGTGTGTTAGAAAAGATTGAATTTTTTATTTAAACTAGTAACATATATTATCTTAATATAATTATACAATAATCGTTTCTTTTCCATTTTTTATTTATTTTATTATTTGAATATTATTCATATTTTATTTTATCAATTTTAAAATATCAATATATTTATCTAAATAATGAAATAAATATTATTAATTTTCAATTATATATTTTAATTTTAATTTTAAATCATAAGCTTTGACCTTTTGGAAAATCAAACTTAAAAGTCTTCACAACCTTCTTCTCAATATATAATATAATTAAAATATCACAACAACCTTTTTCTTCCACCATTAACGAATCCATGCATGATACAATTTGCCAAAATCCCTAACTCTCTAATGGGTCAAAATTCTCATCTTTTGATCTTTTCCATTCCATGCTGAAAATAAATTTATGTTCTTT
This sequence comes from Tetrastigma voinierianum, assembly GCA_016808115.1. NCBI lineage: Eukaryota > Viridiplantae > Streptophyta > Magnoliopsida > Vitales > Vitaceae > Tetrastigma > Tetrastigma voinierianum. Next base: position 80,105 of record JAEQBH010006357.1, on the reverse strand, counting down.
TTTTTTTAAATTAAAAATTTTAATTGTTTGAGAGCTTCTTTGACATAAATATGACCAAATCTGATGAAAGATATGAAAATTAACCAGTCAGCCAAGCAAATTAATCAAACCAGCGCTGGTGATTACTGAATATGATGGGAGAGGGTATTTGGTATTCCATTCAAAGTCTATGAGAGTTAGACTCTCCCTAACCTATAAATTTAATTATTTATTTTTTCTTTTCAACTTTTTTTTATCAGATGTTTTAAACGGATATGTGTGAGTCTTTAAACTATATTAATTCGAATACGAGTCGAAAAAGACGATAAAACTTTACCATATAACATAATTGCACTATTAAAGCTTGAAATCGAGATCATTGATAAAATTAAGAAAGATCCCAAATCTTATTTATATGTTGGATGATTTTTCTTTTCAACTTTGGACCGTTCTAAATGTAGAAAACTATAATCATAAGTTTTTAGCTAATATTGACAAAAGAAAAAATGTCATCTTCCGGTCTGAAAACAACTTCAATCTGTCCACCCTTTTACTTTTTCTGTAACGGTTTTTTTACTTGGTGATATATAGTCTATGGGATGATTGATTATTTTCCAAACAAAGAATTTTCATTATTATTATTATTTTATTTTATTTTATTTTGGAGGGGTTGCAATAAGTCAAATATTGGACATTGCAAGATGAAGAATAGTACAAGATTTTATTAAAAATGTAAATGAAGTGCCAATAAGTCCAACCTTTATATCCTCACCTCAACCCTATACAAACAGCCCATTATTTGTTTTTCATTTTTCAGTAATTTGAGGAAAATAATGAGCCAAAAAAAAAAAACATATTATATTATAGCTAAAATATTTAATTATTAAAAAAAAAATCGTACATGCGCAATGAAAAAAAAGATAATGTCGTTGAGACATGATTCAAGTGATAAAGAGGAATGGATACACGTGACTTGTCCCTCCTCTAAAAACATAATAATAAAACGATGTAATATAAAATAAATAAAAACATATTAATAGATCAATTTCAAAAAAAAAAAAAAAAAGTTAAAACAATGAAAGAAAAGGAAAAAAAAAGTGGTGAGGTTTGGTGAGCAGTAATGGAGGGTGAGAGGGTTGTGACTGTGAGTTTCTGAAATCATGGAAGGTGGTGGGTGGGTGTGTGCCTGTGGCCAGCAGGAAAGAGACATGCATTTAGTGAAGGAGAGACCGTCAGAGCATTCAATACTATTTGGTGGGAAATGCAGACTCATCAATATTTCATACATATGCCTTTCTATTCCTTTAATTCTTCCATAATTTTGACTTACCCCCATCTCCAAAAAAAAACATAAAGATAAATTTTATTTACACCTCATTTATTTCTCTATGCACCTTATTAAATGGAGAAATAAATATAAGTTATCTTAGTAAATGGGGTGTGAAGAGATATTTAAGGGATCTATATAGAATCTCTTAAACATAAACCCACATTCTAATTTCTATTTTTATTACATGTTTTTTTTTTCTTCGGATCACGAGATATTTTAAGTGAATCGATATAAATATGAAAGACATTTTTAAGTCATATTATATTTAAACTAATTTTTGTAAGAGCCGAAAATAACAATAAGAATAGTAAAATTCTACCACATAATAAAACCTGTATTTCTGTTTTAACTCAAGCATCAATCGACAAGCTTTTGGTAGATCCCAACTATCTCAGATATGTAATGGTATTTTTATTATATGTTTGATGTATTTAGAAAACAAGAGTAATTAATGAAGGTTCTTCATGTTATTTTCTATAAATTTTGAAAAAACATATATTAATTTATAGGAAAAGAGAAAAAAAACAAATCTTATTAAGAGCCGGTTAAATTTTTATCAAAATTGACTATTTTTTTGTCAAATCATGAGGTGTTTTGAGCGGATTCGTACATACACGAAAAACGTCTTTAAGTCATACCATACTTAGACTAATCTCCATACAAGTCACGATAGACTATAAAAGCTATAAAACTATACCATAGAATACAATCCCATTCGAAACTACTGGTTAAGTTAGGAAAGACCTCAATCATCTCACTTATATATTCGATGATCTAATCAAAATAGACTCTAATAGAATGATACGTTACAATTTATATAAATAATAATTAATATGAATATATAGTCTTCATGGCCCCAAAAAAATATGTATGCTATACTTTTAAGGAAAAAAAAAGAATATAAAATAAATAAAGTATTAACAACTATTGATTTATAGATTTTCAACCACTTTTATTATTAATGTTTGATAACTTGATGTATTATAATTATCATATAGTAATAATTTTTATCAATAAATGATAGATATTATAATGTCTATAGATTATTTGGCAATAATATTAAATCTTAAACATCAGGCCATTGTTTACCTAAATCTGAATTCATATTAGAATAATAAGAGCAGTAAATATACTTTTCCCTTTTTTCTTTTTCCCAATTTCAGTGGGTGGTTTAATTTCGAGTTGCTTTTACTATGGAATGAATTTAAAGAGTAGGATAAGGTTAAATTGATAAATTTTTAATATTTTATTCTATATTTTTCTTTACATTATCAGAATATATTATATACAATTTTTTTTTAAATAGATAAATTTATTTATTCAAGCTAGCAATACAATGAATAAAAACACATAATCAAAAATGATAAAAACTTTAAAGAATGATGCAACATCGAGGTTAATAGTAAAAAGGATCGATTCAAGGCCGACATATTTGATAATTCAAAAATGCATAAAATACCTAGGATTTTAGATATGCAGAATACTGATAAATCAGACTATCCGACGAATTGGCTCTGGATCAACTTTTATCATCCGAACTCCGGCATCACGAAAAACCCACGACAAAGCTCAATCGGTCGGTTTGACACAACTACCTAACAGGAATAAAGCTTTAAACAAACACGCTGCAACAAATCGACGATAAAAATACGAAAAAACAAAGGCAAAACAAGATTAGTGTGGTAGTAGCTAACTGTCGATGATACAACTATCACTGTAACAAGTTGGTTACAAAACACGTTGCAACAGGGTGGCAACAAAACACACCGCAATAGATCGATGACAAAAATACGAAAGAACAAAGGCATTAATGCAACCTCGAGCACAGTATCAAATCACTTTATTTAAACTTATACCCAAGTTAAAACGACGAAACGACGATTTCAAATGAGAAAGATACATCTTTACTTTAACTGATAAGGGCTTGAAATTTCAAAAAAAAAAAGCAAACAAAAAACCAGGAGCTGAAAGAGAAACTATTAAATACAACTTATAGAAAGGTATTTTTCTTAATTATTAGATGAAACTTCTGGAACTCATTTGAGTTTATCCTAGAAAGTCATAATTCCTACAACATTTGGTTTCATTTCATTGATCAACATTTGGTTTCATATTTCATTGATCAACATTTATATCAATAATTATGTAAAAAAAAAAAAACATTTATATCAATTTATTTTATTTGAGATGCTAGTTGACAAAATGTAAGACTGCTGATGGCTTTGAATATTTATACTAATTCTGGATTATATGAAATAAAATAACTCTTAATACTTAAATACTAAAAAGGGCCTGGAACCTACTCTTTATTATTTGATTTGCTCTAAAATATAATCCACCCCAATAAAAACACTTCAGGATGGACAAAGTTTATTTATTTATTTTATTTTATTTGCTTCTAAAATATACACCCTAATAAGAAAATATTTAAGGGTTGATAAAAAGAAAATGAACTACCTCCTACTATTTTAAATTATTTAGTCGTTGAATTTAAGTCTTCTAACCATTATTGGCAGGGCCACTATTAAAAGTGTTTATGCCACTACCTTAATGATGGTTTTATGACTTAAAATATGTGATGATGAATGCAACTTTAATTAATCTATTAATATTAAATATGTCACCAGTTTGATAATTGATACCCATCTAATCCACAAAATGTTATCATAATTGTTATGTCTTTATTTGTCACTCTATAATTTTCTATTCAATACCTAATCCTCGTTTTCTTAATCCTTTTTTCTTAATCACTCATTTTTCTTAAGCAAAATAAATGATTTTTTTACCATTAATCATCAATTGACACACCTCTTCTATCAATATATTTTTTTAATAATAAATTATTATTCCAGTATAAATACGTAGCTTTATTTTATTTTTTCGTGATTCGTCTTCTTTGCTGCGATATTTTATTTGTGGGCGCTGACTAAGTAGACAAATAAAACATATTTGATAAGACAAAAATAATAAATCAGATTATGATAGTTAATATATTATAAAACTTGAGTTATAGATATTATGGTCAATATAATATTATCAAATTTATAGGCTTTGAATCGATTAATTATTCTATTGACCAAGTTATTGTTTCATTTTTTACCGTTTTTAGCGATTTTGATATATGTGTTTCTATATATTACTATTTTGAAATTAATCAATAAAATTATTTTATTTTCAAAAAATGTCAATATGTCTCTTATTATTATTCAAAAAGCATTTTAGCCACTTGGTTTATAAGTATTCATTTTTATACAAGGTCAAATTACAAACTCTAATATTAAAACATATTCATAAAAATTCCTCTAACTTATTGTTACAAAACATGCATTAATTTTTTTGGAAGGTACATCTATAAGTTTTGGTTTGAAAAATCTTATTTTAAATGATTTAATAATTATGAAAATTAAATTTTGTTTGAGAAAGGAATATAAAAATTGACTTGGTAAATTAATTTGACTAGGGGTAGGGTGGGGTCTTCTTTTGGAATTATTATTTCCCATGGTGTACTGAAAGAAAACTCCACTCCTATAAAGTTTACCAATCAGCTCATCTTTGTTGACCCCATGCATTTGACTTTTCCACCTCTGATTTCCTCCTAAAAGTGACTTTTTATGAAAAAAGTAAAATAAAGTTAAAAAAAAAAAAAAAAAGGAATTTGGAGATGTTTTTGTAAAGAAAAAAAAGTTTGTTTAAAAAAAAAAAAAAAGGTAAGAAAAGAAAAGAGACCATTCAATATAACTAAAAAATTATTAAAAACATAATATTTATAGTAAACCCGATCCTATAAGTTTCAAGCTCGGTGAAGTTTCATTGCATAGGCAAGTATTCGTTTCACCTTTTACAATTTGAATATTTTTTTTGTTATTTACACATTTAAAAGGACTATTTATGCATTTGTTTGTCATCTCCGAGATGGAAACCTTTTAAGTTTGAGCTTTTATGAAAATAGATTGTTTAACAAAAATACTTTTCAATTCTTTGTCAATTTTTACATTTACTTCATTTAAAAAATAATTTTATCCAATGATTCAAATTTGAATACAATAAAATGTTTTTTTCACCTCGAGCTGATAAAGGAAGATTTAATAAATTTCATATTGATACATCTCGAAAGTGCTTTTGCCATAATTACATATGTACTAATTTTTATACTTAACTCCGAGATATCATAAGAATTATAACTCTCTATCACAAAATTGTTGGAGTAAAATAAAATATATGGATCGAGTGATATTAAATAAATATGAATTATAGGCTATCAAATAAAGTTAGCGACACTGAGTTTTAGGGCCTTAATTAATATATTATAAAGTATGGGCATTAATGTGGGAAAGACAAACTAATTTCTATATTTTTGGCGAGCCGGGTTAAAATAGAAATTACGAACGTATTATGCGTGACTCAAAGCTCATAAACAAATACGATTGTTCATAAACGTGATACTTTATCAAGCAAGTAAATAAGGGTCGCGCTCTCATATCACATTACGTTTTTCAATTCTTTCCGATTTCTAATGTAAGAGAGAAATACATGTATTTAAAACTAAATGTAGAAATATAAAAGCATCATAAAACCTCGTACTCAGATTCAAATATTTTAATATTTTCATATTGGACCAGTACACTTTCAGAACCAAGATTTCGATTCTCACGATTCAATACGAACGCTCACGCTTATTCACTTATTTTCATATAACATTTTTAATCTCACAAAACACCATTGCATTCTCGAGCTCGAACAATCATTCTTAAAGCATATTCGATGGCTTCTGCGTTGATAATTTGAAGATTGAATATGAGAATCATTAATGGAAGATGGTGAGAATTAAATAGGGTTCAAGTATACAGTGGTTAGAATTTGGTCTCAATTCCTTTCTACACCCTCATGATTCTAAACCTTCTCAATCAAGTAGTCTTTCCTTCAACTGCAGTCTTAGGTTTTATTAACAACTGAAAACTGAAAAGTTCAATTTTAATTTATAAAATTATTTTATATATATATATATATATATATATATATATATATTTTTTTTTAAAAAAAAAAAGATAAATTTATTGATTCAAATAGTAATACACCTCTATTAATCACAATTTAAAAGTGTTAAAAACTTTAAAGAATGACGTAACATCCAGGTTAATAGAAAAAATGAACGACTTAAGACCTACATATTTGATAATTTAAAAATACATAGAATACCTAAGGACTCGTTTAGTTAACGAAAATTTTCAACTCTATCCAAAATTGCATTATTTAAAAATTTTCAACGTATTCTTAATCTTTTAGCTTTCATTTTCGAAAATACGTTTCAGATTAATTTATTGAATAAAATAAGAAAATCCGCTTTTATAAAACCATTTTCAAAATAAAGTTAATTTAAAACAATTTAAAAATGTGTTTTGCTTTTTACAATTTTTTTTTCACTTATAATTTGCTTTACACTTTGCTTTATCCTGCTGCTGCTTTATCCCAATCGACTAAATCCCGCTTTGGGATGACTAGAAACAGCGAAATGAAATTTTTACCCGTTTTCCGATTCATATATAAAACAAAATAATAATTCATTTTCTGTTCAAAATTTGTTCGTCTCGATTCTCGTGAATCAAACGCGTTTTCCTCGCTTCAAAAGTTTCAATGTATAAAACATAAAATTTTCTACCTACTAAACAGGGCCTAAGATTCATCTTAATGTATTTGATCTGTCAATGCAAAAACTTATAAAGAAGTTAACGACAAAACATGTCACAACAGGTCGACGATTAAAAACATGAAAAAATAAAGACAAACTCAGACGCACAAATAAGAACCATTCTATTGGAAAAAACTTACATCCGGCTAGAAGAAAACGATGGAATAAAGAAAATCACTTATTCTTTTAATTAACGCTAATTAAAAGAGTTAATGTTAATAGACGTGCTCCTGTTTCAGAGGCTTTTTTTTATAAAAAGTATTTTATATTTAAAGAAACTAAAAGGAAATATTTTAGGATTTACAGATGAATCAAAACGACTGGCATTGATGAAACGAATGTAAAGAATATTGGGTGTTTCAATTTTCAAAGTAGATGCGAAAAATAGAAATATTCAATTCTTGGGTTTCAATTCAAAGGCATAAGTCAAAGGTTGCTTTAATTTCAATTCCATGCTTATTTTAGAGCTTAATTTTCTCGGCTGCCAAACACGTGGAGAGAGTAATATGTCTCCATGGCTGCTAATGATACCCCACAAATATTAAATTTTAATGTCTTTTTCGTAGGTTTCTTGGCCTGAATTTTCTCCCAACAAAAGAAAAATGAAAATAAGAATTATGGTTTTCCAATTTAACCCACTTTTGACTATTTCTCATAATTTTGAATAGATATAAAAAATGATATATATATTCAATAAATAAAAATTAACCATAAAAATCGTAAAACCCTAAATTCTTAATATATAAATATTTAATTATTATTTTTATAACATTTGAGAAAAAAATATTTTACAAAAAAAAAAAAAACCCATTGTATCATATTTAAAATTTTGAACTATCAAATATTTTTTCTCTCCAAAAAAAAAAAATTATCAAATAAAAATTTTATTTTATTTATTTCAAACCTGGAAATAAGTTTTGAAAACTAAAATGATTTTATGATTTGAAATAAGTTTATATCTAGGAAGCAAGTTTCACATTGGAAAATGTGTGTAACACAAATTTTTACCTAGGTTTTTTTTTTAATAATTAAGAATTAATTGTTTAAACTATTTCTTTTTGAGAAGTAAAAAAAAACCTATTTCTTTTTATCCTTACAAAAATATTTATTCGTTAGGGAGGAAGAAAGCAAAATAGAGAGTTACATATTGTTTAAAAATAATTATGATTTGGTTTAAAAGTAAAAATGCCTAAAATTTCCTGCAAATTACTCCTCTATTATGGTAGTAGATAGAGCAATTATGATAGTAATTATGTATGTTATGATAATTATTAAACTAGTACCATATAAGATACTATATCTACTATCATTAGAGGTGGACAAAAAAATCTAAGAAATCAAATTGATCGAAAAACTAAACTGAAATCGAATAGAAAAAATAAAAGTAATTGAACTGAAATACTGATTTTGATTTTTTTTTACACAAATCTCGATTCGATGCATAAAATATAAAACCGTGATTTCGTTATATATATATATATATATATATATATATATATATATATATACTTATTATTTTTTTCCAAACCAAAGCATATATGCTTTGATTTCTTTGGATTAGTTTATTTTTTTATTGAAGTCGTTAAAACATGTGGTTGATTAAAAAAACTATGATTAAAATATTTAATCTCATGTGTTTCATATATTATTTGTGGATGTATTATAAATACACAGGTGTCATGAGATTGCAAATGAATATATTGTGGCCCATTTTTTTTTCTTTTGCATTTTTTAATTATATTAATAATAATTATTATAATTTAAACTTTAATATATGATTATGAAACTACAAATTTATTTTTTAATTATGGTTAATTGAAAAACCAATATATGTCTAATCGAATAAATGGTTAACCGAATACTCGGTTAATTATACAAATGGTTAAGTTTTTTTGTTTATATAAAAAACAAACTAAAAACCGATGGTCAATTTTTATTTTATGTCACGATTCGGTTAATCGAATCATCATACCCACCCCTAACTATCATAATATCCGGCAATGATTATTGGTTTGAGGATTTTTTTAGCATTTTTGATTTTTAAACCAAATTACTATTTTACTTTTCTTTATCATTTGAGTGTTTTAAACATTGGATCAAATCGATTGATCGGACTGAATCATCGATCGATGATATTTTCAATCTCTGATGAATCCAATTCCGATCATCGACTCAAATTTCAAATCAGAATGGATAATTTTTATTTTAGCATTCATCTGATTTTTAAAATATTGATAATTTATATATAAATATTTTTGTATGTTTTCCCTTATCGAATAAATAATAAAATATAAAAATAATTACTCCCATCTAGATAAAGTCATAAAGATGAAAAAGGTCGATGGAGAGAAGATTTTGTAACTAGAAAGGTTATTTTACGTTTTGACCTTAATGAACCCTGACAAATCAGAAGTTCCAAGTCGGTGGCAGTACTCAAAATTATTTCTGGAAAATGGAGGTTCATAAGTAAGACTAGTCTTCGCTCCTTCTTCCACGCAGGGAAACAAAGCTCCTTTTTCCCGTCGAAAAGACCTAACTGCCCCCTCCTGTTCTGCCAATAAATCCGATTCTTTCGGTCCCATTGGCGTCGCGCTGCGATCATCCGTCTTCCCGCCGGAGCTAATCGTCACCACCGTTTCCTGGCCAAAAGTAGCTGGTTATGTGGAAATTTAGTGGAAGAAGATGAGGTGAGAGTGTTGAAACGGTGGTTTCTCGCCGGTGTGACTGCGTTTTGTTGGCGCGTCGATGCGGCGGCGCACTGAGTGAGAGTCAGCTGAGGAATGGGCTGCGTTCAGAGCAAGAGAGCTTCCAGGGATGGTTTTGAGAGAGGTCGGGGAGGCTGACCGGCAGCGGAGCTGGAGAGCCAAGTTTGAACGCACTTAGGAATGTTGTTAATGGTCGGAAGGACGGAATGGAGGTCGGAAGGGGGGCGGAGGGGGAGAAGGTTACGCGTGCTGGAGATTCCCCGGCGAAGGAGCGGCAGCGGCAGCGGCCTCGCCAGGAGCCGCAGAATTTTTCTGAGAGGGCCTGTTGAGGGTGGCCGTCGGCTGTCGGATCGCCCTTGGTGACAATCCAGGATTGACTCTGTTGCGCCAACACCTCTCTAGGAAGCTCTGGATAAAAGCAATGATTTGTAAACCCTAGCTAAAAGATGTTAATTAGTATTAATCACTGTAGTTTAGCATCTGATTTTCATGGATTTTCTGTTTGATTAATCGTTGTTTAGATCGGCCAAGGAACGTACAGCAATGTTTACAAAGCAAGGGATCTAATCACAGGAAAGATAGTCGCTTTGAAGAAGGTTAGGTTTGATAATTTGGGGCCAGAAAGCGTGAAATTCATGGGAAGAGAGATTCTTGTTCTTCGAAAACTGAATCATCCCAATGTGATTAAGTTTGAAGGTTTGGTCACATCAAGAATGTCTTGTAGCCTCTACTTGGTCTTTGAGTAAAGGATGGAATGATGATCTGCAGGCCTTGTTGGCCATGGTTTCCTATCTCGCCAATCAACCAAGGCCGCAAATTCACTGAGCCACAGGTTCTTCTCGAATCCACCAACCCGAATTTTCACCTGGTCTTCACGTGAATCTTGTCTTAACTATTTTTTCCAATTTGAGACGTTTGTCCAGCTATAGGGTGAATTTGAGCAGTTTACTTGGATTTGGGTGTTTTCCTTTTAAAGTTTGTTTTCTGTTGTTGGGTGTTTTATGCAATTTTGTTGTCATTTCCGTGAACTGAGTTTTAAGCTTTTACGGTTGAATTTGTCCTTTAGTTTTTGTTCTTGTAAATTTTGATTTTATGGCTTGAGCTTTCTTGGTATTGGGTCCCATTCATTAAAGTTTTCAGGTGTCTGATTTTCTGCTTCTGTGATCATAATTTGTGGATGGTTTACCATAGCATTATATGTTCTATTGTTTTTGGCATGTAGGTTCAATAGAACTTATTTCACATGACTATAGTCATAGGGATCTGTTCACTTTGGTCCATTTAGGACTGTGATTGGTCACCAAAGAACTGTAATGATTCCTGGAATCAATCATTGGGATAAGGTCCTTTTTTTTTATCCAAGAGTGTATGAATTTGTTTATAGCTTTATTGGTATAGAGTAGTCTGAAAAGCCTGCCCTTTTCTGCCAAATGCTTCTACTCCCTTAAAGCAGTATTATGTTTTGATTTCCAGTGGCTGCTCTTGCATGGGCCTATCTGCTCATAACCTCTTTCTTAGTAATTGGCTGTAAATAATTTGTACTCAGACTCATCTATGAATTTTAAATTTTGGGAAAAGAATCAAAGCTTCGTTTTTTTTCTTCCCAATTCTTTTTATATATATATATATATATACACCAATTTGAGAAGCACTTTGCCGCATACACATGCATACCACTGCAATATTCTTTCCACAGTTTTATCTGCTATTAGTTAATCCTAGTTTTCTTAGAAAATTATGTCTTCTCATAAAAAGGAATTGAGTTAATTGCTGAACCAGATTAATAACTAATGCTTAGAGATGCTGATTAACGGCCTCTCACCTTTGATTGTTATGGGCAAGTAGGCAGTTGTTGCAACTGATATATAAGATATGATTTAGGATAACTTTAAGAAATTTAGATGGTCATTTTAAGAAGGCACTTTGCTTCAAACTTAGGATATAAGCTGACGATTCCAGTGTTCTTTCAGTACAAACCTCTGATGCGTTGTGGTTGAGATTGATCCAAAATTGCTATTAATTGTAAAGTGACAATCTCATTTTTTAGGTCTTCCTTTATGGTTAGCGTCGTCCGTGCTCAATCTCTTCCCTTGGCAGGTCAAATGCTTTATGAAGCAGTTACTCTCTGGGCTTGAGCATTGTCACAATCACGGTGTCCTGCATCGAGATATCAAGGGTTCCAATCTGTTAATCAACGATGAAGGAATTCTAAAAATAGCTGATTTTGGGCTGGCTACCTTTTTTGATCCTGATCGCAGGCAACCAAACAATTAGTAGAGTTGTCACTTCTGGTACCGTCCCCCAGAACTACTTGGGCCACTTATTATGGTGTTGGTGTTGACCTTGAGTGCTGGCTGCATTTTGGCAGAGTTGCTTGCTGGGAAGCCAATAATGCCTGGACGGACAGAGGTGATCTATTTGCCATCCTTTGTCATTGGAAAATCCTTAAATAACCAATTTTAAAGATCAATGCGCACGTCAATTATTGTTTTTGAATAGTTTTTTTGCATTCATTAATCATATCCTTATCAATCTGGGCTTTGAAGATTGCTGTACATCCTTTGTTCTGCTTGTTGCAAAAAACCAAATGGTTAGAAATTTAGATTCACAGGCACCTCCGTTGGGCCATTTAGGTTACATTGAAGAACAGATTATGCTTAAACATGTTACTTTTCCTATCAAAAAAAAAAAAAAAACATGTTACTTTATTGCATGTACTTCAAAATGTATCCATCACTGCTCCGTGGAGGACCATGTACTTCAAATTGTACCCATCACTGTTAAGTGGAGGACACAGAGCTGCACTTCTGCTACCGAGTGGTCTAGCTTATTTATTTATTTATTTTTTAAGATGTAGGATTATCAGGACCATTATTTAATCTAGGATACTCAAAATCGTTCTCTATTTTCATCTGTTTGGTGATCATTGTAGATGGTGTAATTGTGAATCCTAATTTCATTTTTTATTTTTATACTTTTGGATTATTTTCCTTAGGTTGAGCAAGTTCATAAGATATTCAAGTTATGTGGCTCCCCATCTGAAGAATACTGGAAGAAATCCAAGCTGCCACACGCAACAATCTTTAAGCCACAACAGCCATACAACCGCTGTGTGGCAGAAACATTCAAGGATTTTCCAATTTCTTCGCTACCTCTAATTGAAACTCTTTTTTCAATTGATCCTGATGAACGAGGCACTGCCACTTCTGCTTTAAATAGTGAGGTGAGTAATCTTTACTGTTTGTAATGTTTATTCTTGGAAATTAATGACATTTTCCAGATACTTTGTGTCCTTAATGTTCCATATCTTAGCATGCGATCTGGTTTGCTATCGTTGGTTTGACAATCTGCGGATGTTTCAAGCTATTTATATCTTTTTGGTTCTTGAACTAGTAAGGGTTATTGTTGGGATAGCCATGGTAGATAGATTTGTTATTGTGATTGCAAGGGATCTTCAGTAGATTTGGAGTCTAAACCATGCAACCATGATTCTATCAGTTAGATATTCTGTTGCAGTTTCAGCTTAAAGTGTGGTGCTTTTATCTTATAACTAATATAAGGTCAGTGTTTAAATTTTCAGTGTACGATAATAATAGTGTTGGAGTCTAGGCATAGCTATATGAGATTTATCATTGTAGAGTCATCTTCCTACCGTGGATTTTGGTTTTGACATTTGAATGTTATGAACTATGCCTCTTCTTATGCTTATAGAGGTCCTTTTCTGGTATCATGGTTGACAAAAAATAATTGTCTACTTGGTACATGAAAGCAAGGTTTCTATTGCCTTTGCTGTCAATATTTATTCATTTGTGGATTAATGGCAGTCTCTTTTTCTATATATACGCATTTGGGAATGAGATAAAGGTTATAATTCTTGGCTTTTTACCAATAAATGGCTTTAACCATCATTATTTGTGTAAAGAAAAGTTTAGAATCTTAATATTAAGTTATCCTATCCTCTGTATGGATTTCTTCTACCTCAGTGCTACACTGTTATTCCTTGCCAACGCTTAATCGATTGAACTACCATCCTTGAATCCAGCAGCAAATGGTTCACTGTTGCATCAGTAGTCAAGATTATGATTCATTGGATTTCGGATTTCAAAAGAATGACAAAAGAGATGTAGCAATACCATTTTTGTAAGAAGCACTTTTGACTAGTTTATTTTAGCTCAATTTACCTGTTCCCCCTGTTCAGGTCAGCAAGGATAAACCTTAAAAGTGGTGGATAATTCAAATTTTATCGTAGCATTTTTTTAAACTATGTAAAATACCGTTCTGGGTTATTTCATATTTGATTACACGATTCCAAGATTGATGCCCTTTTTTATTGTTATACATTCGAAATTATGTTGTATTTTTCATTACTGTATTTATTTTAGTAGAAGCTAATTGCTGTTGGCCAATTCTGCTTTAGATATTCAGAAATTGGATTAACTGCTCCGACTTAATTGTTTAATTGGTACCTTGTCTCTGTTTACAGTTCTTTACTACTGAACCTTATGCTTGTGAGCCATCAAGTTTACCGAAATGTCCTCCCACCAAAGAAATCGATGTAATAAAATTAAGAGATGAAGCAAGAAGGTTCTGTTTCATTTCTTCATTTTTTTTGCCATTACCTGGAATTTGTATTGTCTAAATACTAACTGTTACCATTAATTTCATAGGCAGCAGAGGGCAGTGAGTGGGAAAAGCCAATGTTGTTGATGGCAACAGAAGAGCCAGAGCTCGCGATCGGGGTGGCCGGGCGGTTCCAGCTCCAGAAGCCAATGCAGAGATCCAAGCAAACTTAGATGTATGTTTTGACAACCTTCCTGTGTTTTATTTGTTTGCACTAACTGCATCAAGACTTCATCTCCTGATTGTCTACATTTCGACTTTAGGTTGCGCTTGATTTTTTTTCTTAATGCTAAATAGAATTTTATTTTTCAGCTTAATGCTAAATAGTATTAAGTATTAAGTTGTTTGTTTTTTAACATTGGTTAGTGAGTGCTGCTAGCTCTCCTCCTTGTTGGGCAAGGATGGTGTTTCCGGTTTTGGAGCAGTTATGGTTGTAGCTGTTGTATATTATGGTAGAGAGGAAAGAAAATACTAAGGAAAGAAAATAAAAGGAAAATAGAGAGTATAAATGGAAGGAAAGAAAAATTGAAAGAAAATAAAAAATAGGTTTATACTTAATATATTAATTCTATATGTTTACTTAAACTCATTTTATTTGTTTCTTTACATTATACAATGGCCAAGAAATTTAAGAACAGGTAAAATTTTGACTATATAGGATTTTCTTTTATATTTTCCACGATGAAACCAAAAATGAGAAATCATTCCTGCATTTCTCTGAGGTTCCAAACAGAGCTAGCCTATGCTAATTTTTGTTCATTCTAGTTGTATCTCATTTTCATTTTCTCACAGCACATCAAACTTAATTCTAATAGCCTGCATTTCGATCTACCAATTTTCTTTTTCCAGAAGCGGAGAGTTGTGAATCCAGCAAATTCAGAGAGCAAGAGCGAGAAATTCCCACCTCCCCATCAAGATGGAGCAGTCGGATTCCCTCACACATCTTACAACGGACCAGTATCATTTGGTGCAGCTGGATACATCATTTTAGTTTATCATTTTTTCTACTTCCCAACATCGGCATTTGTTCGAAAAACCGGCCCTTCGAAGAGAAAAGGCAGCAGCAGAGCAGAGCAGCCCCAAACAGCAGCTCCATCTCGGAGGTTCCTCCGACCAATCAAGACATCCTCAACAACTCTATCAATGAATCCAAACTCCAAGGGCAAAGAATCGGTTTCAGAAGTTTTTGGCAGCCAAAAAGTGAAGTAAAAAAACAAAAAAAAAACTCAAGAGCTTAGCAATTAGCATAGTTTCACATTTCTTCTTCTTCTTCTTCTTCTTCTTTCTCCCCTTTTTTTTCGATTTAGATGACGTAGCTACAATCAGTTCTTGGAATATGAATTTTCTTCCTTCCCCTCATATTACACTACTTATTGTATCTCTATCATTATAAGCAAGTGGGTTTCTTATTCCAAACCAGAAAAAAAAAAAAAGGATTCCCCCACTTCTGTTGTACAGTTTTTGAAATGAAGCTCTAGCTTTATTATCTCTTTCACTTCCCTTTTTCTTAAAAGTATTTAAGAAAAAAATTGATTGTCGGATATGATTTTTCCACTTCCATATGATGGCCAGAATGATGTATAAAACTTTTAGAAAAAAAAAAAAAATCGTGTTTTTTGAAACATAATAAATATCGAGGACTTATGGTTATATGTTTAATTTAGCTTTTGAAATAATTTTTTTTTTTGATTTATAGGTGTTTTTAACTTTAGTGCCATAACTCATCTATGCTCATGTCGTTATTGAAAGGAACAAGTCCGTTGATGGATATCTTCAAAACCCTTTTCCTTCTCTTTCGGGTTAGAAAATTTGCATTCCCTTCCTTGTGGCGTGGAATGTTACTTTAGTAGGCTATCTTGATGACCACGTGTCGAATCAGGTTGGCGGGAGTTGGAGATCGTTAGGTGATGGTCCGCACAATGTTCGAGTGTGGCGGTCCGTACGATACTTGGTTTCTCATGTCACATTTGAGTGCTACAGTAGAGTCGATCACTAATGATGTGTTTGTGGATGGCATCGTACAACGACGAAGGTTTATGTGACATTACACCAACTATTTTATCCGATAGGTTTCTAAGTCCGTCTTCGAGATTCACGAGAGGCCTTGGAAGCGATTCCCTCCGCTTCGACGGCCGTGACAATGCATGTCGAGAATAGCAAAGCGTTGAGGTCCGATTTGTCTTGTGTCACTAAGTCGCTAATTACCTACCATTATAATCGATCCGCATACGACAAACATGCTCTATTCACACGACGCTTCATGTCAACCCGCTTAAACGCCTCGCTTGTCAACTGCCAAAGTTCGTGGATAATAGGAGACACGAACTGGCATACTAAACGCTGCGCACCCATCAATCGAAAAAAAAAAAAACTAAAATGCTAAATTGGACATATAACTTTAAGCCAAGGCATTTATAGACATTTTCCCCATCATTTATTGAAAGATCTTCAAGACTATAGCGATCTCCCGCGCTTTGATGAAGTCAACTTACCACTTTTCAGGTATTTTTCCAGGAGAATATTATATTATTTTCTTAAGTCAGTATCTAATCTTGTAGCGGTTGGATTTCTAAATGATACCAATTATCTTACTCTTGACTTGGTAAAGGAAAAGAACTGAAAATGCCAAGAAACAAACAGACAGACAATTGCATGCGGCTGCTCATAACAGGATTATGGCTCACCTGCAATTTTTCTTCCATCCAAACAGACATGATGTTTGAAGTGAGAAGAAATATTCCTTCTTCGATTTCTTCTCGCTCACCATTCTGATTCTTTCATTTACCCTGGCGCTACAGGTATGTAGTGTAACATCCTACCTCTTATTTTCATCTTCATCCTTTACACTAGTTTAATTCTTGAAAATCGTATATTTATTTGTTATAAATTTAATTTCCTTTACATGAAATTTTCCATGACAAACTTTTCTTTTCTTGTTTAAGATGTTTGAGAATCTTTTTGGGAATCGAACATATTTCAAAAACCCATACGATGACTGTAGCATTAAGAACCAAAAACCTGCTGTTGAACTCTTCCCTAAAGTTTATATTGGGAAGATGTTTATCGGATCCTCGTAAGCTTGGATTCACTGCTTATCAAAACATGATATTCGTATTAAACCTAAATAGTTAGTCGTTAATAGTATTTTGTAGAGCTATCAATTCGAATGGCCAGATTGGATCGGGTTGGACCCATGCCGCACCAAGGTCAAAACTGGGAAGGATTTATATCAGGTTGGCCGGTCCTAATTCCGGTTGGCCGGGCTAGCCTAGTAGACCAGACTCAAATTGTTAGCTCTAGTATTTTGTATTCTCTTCTAAGCTGATATCGTATTTTGAACAGCTAGGGGAGGAGGCCAAATGCCCAGATTGATGATTGTGCAGAGGGCTCAAAGCCGATCGTCGGAGCCGCCGCCGCCGCCTCCACAAGCGCCAGCAGGCTCCGGGCCATGATCGATAAGGATTCCACACATTTCATATGTATCAGAACTTACATATAGCCAGTGTTATATCTAAGTGTGGCACACCATTTAATTGTATCAGTAAATTCATTAATACGAATTTATGCTAAGATATGGATTTGTTGGTAGTTCTTGGGAAAAGAGAAACAAAGAACAAGAGAGTATCTTTTTTTTTTGGAAGGAAAAATAATATTGTTGATTCAAACTTGCAATAGATCATTGGATCCAAGCTAAAAATCATGCAAAATTGAAATAATATCCAGGTTAATAACATAATAAATCGACGTATATAAAGCCTAAAAATTTGATAATACAGTGACTAAAATATCTTCGACTCTAGTTTTTCACCATACTAACGATCATAATTGGATATTTTCGAACCACCAAATCGCTTGGCCTATCCGATCAAATTTCATACAAATAAAGAGCCGCAACAAGACGACGAATAACACCACATCGTAATAAGCCGACGACAAATCAAATGTTGCAATAAGACATCGACAATCCAAACGTTGATAAGACTATGACAACACAAAAAACAAGATAAAATCTAGTCATTCGTAAGAACCCCTATTGCTTTCAGAAATAGAAAAAGAGATATTGACGGGTGATTTCGCACTAAGAATGCCAAAAATCATCCATCATTACTAAACTCGCCACTATAATGCATCGTAGAAAAGGAGGGCAGGCGCTAGGTTTAGTAATCTTCCACCCAAGAAGAGACTGTAGTGTTTCTGAGTGTAGCTTTTCATGTGGTTTGTTTAGAAGAATAGTTTCTTTTCTACTCCCTGCTGTAGGTGATGCTTTATACCAGTCTTCCAGTGTCTCACCGGTCTCAAAAAATATCCTAACAATTTTATAATATGTTTAGGGTGTAAAATAAATTAAATTATATTTTTCCTGTGTTTAAATGGCTAAAACAAAAATGATAAAACTCGAAATTTTGGCAAGCAGACAAATAAATTCTAAGAAAATGTCAAACGAGTGACCTACGGTCGAAACGGCGAAAGGTAAATGTTAAAATAAAATGAAATGAAATTAGCTGAAATGAAAGTGAAATGAAGAGTTAAAATGAGAAAAATGAAAACATGAATTTATGTGCAAGCCAAACAAGGCCTCATATGAAGATCTAAAGCTTAAGACCAAATCTTATCTTGTAAATGCCATTTCTACATTTGGCAAGGGAAGAGGGGGAAAGGCTAGGCACATTCCTGGGCTGAGAGAAGAAGAGAGTGGGATTTGTGATTTCTTTACCATGTAATCGAGGATAAAGTTGATCAAGAAGCAGTTAAGGGAAGAAGAAAGGAAAGAGAATCAAGATTTGTTAGAGGAAACCAAACCCTAAATCCCATTTCTACTTGTTTTTGGTTTAATAAAACCCCAAATGTGGTATAAAAGTGTTTTTGTGAAAGGTTGTAGTTCGCTTTTTGGGGTTGTATCAGTAAGATTTCAGCTGTGTATCAGGGGTTCAATAGTTAAGTTTGAATTAGAAAACTACCTTTGTGAAAATGATTTTTATTAGTTTATTTCAGTTTTGGGGTTGCTCTAAGCTCATATATTGTGGTTTGGATTGTTGTTGATGAATTTTTGTATAAAGGAAATGATTAAGTTTCAGCTAGAGTTAAGGTCAAAAAGTTTTCAAGACCCCCTGCTTTTGTCTTTGGTTATAGTTAAGCTATAATCATCCAAATTGAGTGATTAAGTAATTGGTAAAGAACTATAAGAGCTAGAGTTTCACAAAAATGTATAGAAGGGACCAGGGACCACAAATTAGAAGCTCCAAGGCTCCCGTAACATGGGCTAAAGGTAAGTTTCAGCTATCAGTATTCTCCGTTTGGGTGTAGTCAGAGGTTTTGGCCATAGTGCTGAGCTCTTGCTCCATCCGTTGAGTGATCAAAATTATGGGTAAACTAGACTTCTGGTGTGAATAATTTACTTGGAAGGAAGTGTGTATGCAATTTGTAACCCAAAGTGCCCAAATCTATCAAAGTGAGCCATGTAAGAACAATCTAGAATTATGTTTTGCAAATTAGAGTAGTCTCATGTAAATGCAATAACTTGAGTTTGGTAATCCAAATTTGATGATTCCAATTGAGAAGAAACCCATAACCATAAATTCAAATGTAGAAGGAATCATTACCACTTATGGAGTTAAGACCCCTTAAATCGAGAATAATGTGATGTAACCCTGAAAGAGTTGCATATTGACTGGGCCCCTGGGCATTAAATGTTTAAACTGAGTTTGGGTGATCCAAAGTGAGATGATTCCAATTCCACTGAAAATAGACTCATAGGTTATCATTTTATTGAAGGAAGCATGATAAAATATGTCTATGTGTTCAAAATCTTTTCGGCGCAAGGTAAAGGACATGACATCGTAACCCCAAACTTCAAAATCTTGAAATGCATAACTCATTTTTCTCGGTCAGTTTTCGATAGTGATATATTTGTGACAGAATTAGGGTTGGTAGACAGGAAGTTTTGACCAAGAATGAGATTCCAGAATGGGAATTAGAAGATCTGGCCAACCTTTTTCGGGTTTGTTCTTCAAGTTCCCTTCCTTGTTTGCTTTGTGCTTCGCTCACAAAAATAAAATCTAAAAGGTTTATATGAATATGCATGTGTGCCCGCTTGGAGTTTCATAAATGAATTATTTTGTTCTCCTAATTTCCTCTCTCTCTATTTCTAAATGTTCTAAGGATTAAGAAATAAGTGGATTTATTGAATGAATCGTGATAAACTGTACATGGATTGTTTTGAACTGATTTGATAAACTGGACATTGTGAAATGAATATAATATGAAAAACAAACAGCATTGGAACCAAGTATCGATATAAATGTATAGTTACACTATCTTAAATGTTAAACTAGATTCTAGCTCCTTAATAAAATGTTAATTCGTTAGAAACTGAGTTGATAGGATACTGGTATACCAACAAGGGGTCAAATGAGCAAAGATCGCAATAAAGACATGTGTCACCTCGATCCGTATTCAAATGATAACATCTAAGAAGGTTCACTTCAATGATTTTAATAACCATCAAGAATACGACCATAGTGACTCTGTTATAAAATATTTTGTAGCCTCCACCATAAATGAAGATCCAGGTCATGATCGTTGGTTCCATGCACCAAAACAATAGCAATTCGTCCATGCAAGTGGCAAATGAAAAGAAAACGCGGAAATGCAAGCGACTTCAGGTTAGAATGATTTATCACGAAATCGTATGATCGAAACGACCAATGAATTGTAATTTGAAATGCATACAAAATGAAAATATTAAGCATATATGGGTCATTGTACCGCATTAATACGGAAAATTTATGTTTTTTCCTACTAAAATCTAATGATTTACTGAAACGGAAATGGAAGAGATGGAAATCAGATAGAACCACTAGACAAGAAAATGCTTAGTGCGTTGTTTTATCATCGCCCAGGTACATAGTGAACATGTACGAAGGAAAAGACCGCAGTGATTCAGAGCCAACGTCAAGACCTCACGGAGTTGAAGTAAAGCTTCGATCATGCATTCATGAAATGTATTCGATACCTTTGTGCCAAATCTCCCATTTTGTTTTGTAACATAGTTTGAAGATTGAAAAACCACTTATAAATTGCCCAGATAATGTGTATGTAACAATCAACTGGTATAAATGCCATATTTAATGGAAAATGTGCACAAAACAAAATGACTGGCCCTCTTAAGTCAGATTAGTACATACAAAATATATTTTCATGAAAGATAAATATCCATAAAATGAGCATTGAAAATGTGTTCATCATAGTGAAAAAGTGAAATTTGATTCAAAGAGGATCAGATCCCAGACGGTTCACCTCTGCTCTGTCTCAGACGGCTGGCCAGTGGGCCACAGTTGTCGCCCTCCATTACCCTTTTAGCTCCTCGATATGGATGTTAGTGCGTGGATCTTGTGCCCTCCAGGCGACAACACGTACAATAGGTTCAGAGGCGGTTGTCATCTTTGTCTTTTTCTGCTTTATGTTGGAGATTTCATTCTCATCCCTTCCAATCCTTTCTAGGCAAGTGTTGTTAATGAGTATATTTTATACTCATTTTATTCCCATGTTTTTGTGTTGTTTTTATGATAAATAAGTGTCATAATGCTCTAAATGTTCATATTATGATTAGGTCAACCATTGATGCATATGAGCTGAATCTAACAAAAAATGGAGCAAGAAACCAAAGAAGAAAAGTAAAGTGCAACAATGTGCACAATGACATTCGAGTTATATACCATGACAGCGGAACAAGAATTTCCTGACACAGTATGCATATGCCATGGCATCACTTAATCGATGCCATGACATCATTGTCTGGATGCCACGATATCATTGTTTGGATACAAGGCATTGAAAAGAGATCGGGTATGCCGCGACATCATTATCACAGCCGTAGTGACGCGGGCCTAGATTTGGAAGCCTTCATTGCTACCATTTTAAATCTATTTCCCAAGACTATATAAACACTTATTTCTTTATTTTTAATAGAGGACCTTTGACTAGAGGGTAGAGGAATAAGCCTCTAGGGTTTCTAACCCTAAGACAAAGCTCTTAGAGGAAGAAGAGGAAGATTATTTCATATTTTCTTATGCTTTGGTTGAGAGCTCACCTGCTGCTCGATTTTCATTTCTGGTTTGTATGTAGTTTGGCACATGAGATTTATGTATTTGAAGACCATTTTCTTGTATTTGGATATTTCTATCACATTTCTATTAAATGCCAGGATTTCACCTTTAAGTGCCTATTTATGATTTATCATCATTAATGTGACTGCTGGTTCAATCTGGGTAAGATCTGAGAGGTGAGAGTTGAATTAGACTTGGGTAAAATATCACATTTCACCATTGACAAGAGATTCTCAAGGGTTTTGTGTAGAAATTAGGTTTCTCGTTTATCGCGCTTTAGTAGTCGAAAGTGTAGATACAAAATACTCAAAACCTAGAGTAGATCGTAAGCTACCCAGAGAGATCTCGTAATTGTAATACCAGGAAACATTACGGTTAACTAAATGAAGCCCAAACCCTGTGCTTTTCCATTTTATTTCACATCTTTGCATGATGGTTTAGGATTTTAGTTTGTTAGTTATTTTCACCTCAATCCATCATTTAGATAAAGATAGGATTACCCAATTTCAATAGTTGGTAACCCTTTTCCTCATGGAATTGACACTCTTACTTTTCACACAATATATTACTTGATATGACGTGTGCACTTGCATAGAATAGATGTACATTTTATATTAACACACATTTACGCCTATCAACTGTCCTTGACACCCGAGATGTGTCATGCTCAATGTGTTGTTGACAACAAATAGGTCGGCGTGCTTCCTTGTCATGCCCAAGATCGAAATGTTATGAGGGAATTAGGACATCTCGATGTCCGACTTCAGACAAGGTTCGGCACTCACACTTGTAAGTACCATGGTTCGAACCGCTACCAATGTGCCTGGTGGATCTTGGCCGCCGGGCCCCATAAGTCCACCGACCACAGCAGCTACTTGCCCACCTTCCATGCCATTACAAAAACCCGGTATGCACTACCTAGGACGGAAATCGGAGGTTGCCTGAAGTCTGGTATCTCTTCTGAGGCGTCACCAGGTACTGTTTGAGCCTCCGTCTCTCACCGGAGCCGCTCTTTCCCGCTTCATGCCATGACGCACATGCTGCGGGGAAAATACCACATAAAAGGCTTATTCGTACTTCTCTTGGGCTTAAATCTCATTTCTGAAGATCATTCGATAAGAAGAAGAATTAGTTTTGATAAGGGTAGATTTGTTCCTAAGAAAAGGAGATTCTTTCCGAGAAAAAAGAGGAGGGATTCATGAATCATTCTCTATAAATTAGGAGGATCCCCACGATGTGAAGCAATCTCAACTCACTTTCTTCTTCCTCTCCGTATTTTGGTCGACCTCTCTTAATCGTGGGAGAGGCGATAGGTCATTTATTTTTGGTGTATTTTGGTCATGTCACACTGAGGTTAACAAGGTAACAAATAATTGAGTCAATTGTTGTTACCTTGATCGCTTCTAACTCGGCGCGGCACAACTGGCAGAATGTAAACTTCGTTGTAAAGTCGGGCATGTGGGTCGCCACCTCTCCAACGATTGTCAACAAAATACGAAGAGGAAGAAGAAAGAAGTTTGCATGTACTGGGATACTGTATACCTTTCCCTCATCGGGGATCCTCTCTTGATTTATGCGAAAGGGTTCGAGAATCCTCCCATTTTTCCGTAGTCACCTCCTTTCTTAGGGAATTAACAAATATTTCTTTCCTTATCAAAGACTAGTTCTTCCTTATCAAGGATTAATCTTTCGAGAAGTAAGGGATTTGAAAACTAGGAAATTCGTGGATAAATACCTTTTGTGTATTTCCCACATTTATCCATTCGTCCATAGCGAACTTGCCATAAGCAGGAGGACAAACCCTACTTGGGGACTGAACTCACTGCTGCCCGAGGCCTGCAGATTCAGAGAGGGACACCCGACTTTCAGCTGTATCAGCCCTAGATTTCCCATCTAGGTAGTGCCTACCGCTTAATATGAAGTGGCTTAAGCTGCTTTTATATCAAAGGGCTAGGTGGACTTGGGGCCAAGTGGGCTGGGCCCTAGGTCCATCGAGTAGCGGGTTAAAAAACCATGGTACTTACAATGCCCCACTTTTCCTACCTGAATCTTTGTAGCTTTCTAGTTACTTAAAATATTATAGTATTAAAATGTGATAATGTGAGAGTTTTCTGAATGCGCCTCAAGTGATGCTCTCGTGGGTTTAAAGTGTGTGGGAGACGCACGCTCCCCAATATATATATACACGATTTTCTATAATCTGTGATGGATTAGGGTTGTTTATGTTTTTACCCTTTGAGAAATAAAGTGTGGGGCCTTTAATAGTGCTTTATGTTTTTCTCAAGTTTTTTTTCACTGCACTTGCCTTTTGTGCTTTAGAACATTCCTTTCAAAGGAGCTATCGGAGATCTGATTCTTCGACGATTTCTTCGCTTTTCTCAGTAAGGAATTGATGTTCTCTAAACTCCTTCTTTATTATCGTTGGTCTGCGTTTTTGCGATATTCAATGGGCTGTTTGGTCATGCTTTAGGCTCGGGTGGATGTAGTCCTTTCTGTGGGGATTTCTTTATCTCTTCCGAGGGCCTTGTTTCCATCTTTGCTTATGAGGTCTCGTTTCCACTTCTTCATCCATCTTTTGTTTACTCACTGCACGGAAAGAGGTTACAAAGTGGTTTCCAAGAGTGTCGTGGTCAGGACTCTTCGTAAACGCCCACGCAGTTGTTCTGTCGCCGCTATGTTCCAGAAAGAGGCTGGGCACAACCAGGTTCCTACCAAAATCGCTTGGAAATTGCAAACCCGCATGACTACTCCAACTCGTAGGAGCGCATCTCGCCACTACCTACCCGAGTAGTTCGTTATGTGGCTTTGCTTCCTCGGGTCTCATCAAGTATTTAAACACTACACTCTTGACCCGGCACCTTCTCGCACTTGTACACCTCCGAATAAGTTTCAGACTAACTGAATGCAGCCAGCCTGGAATCCTTCCTACCACCGTGGACATCCACTCGTGGAGACTGGCTCAATCACACCCTCAAGCCAGGATCTGGGTCGCTTGTTCATGCTCACCATAGTCCCTGAACGCACCCAGAACGCCTCGACTCTAAAACTATACTAAAGGGGTTGTTTTGGTTAGGGGCCTATAGTAATGATGCCCACGCCTCCAGCCTTCGATATGAACCAAATTCCTCTGTGTTCCCAAATTTGTTTTAGCCTTTGATGTAGCTCCAAACTGTCTTAGTACTTCTATTGACATGCCACCGTTGAAGGACTGTGAGGCGTGCGAGGTGAGGGGCCGAATCGGTCAACTGAAGGAGAAGGCAAGACCACCGCAGATCATTGTCGCTGAGATCGCTGTGCAAGAGGACCGCAACCGCTGGCTCCCTGGTCCTGTGAAGAATCCAGGAGCCGGCTCACCCTTTCCCATAACAAGGCCTGCCTTATCCACTACCCGCCGATGCGCAGGATAGACATCCAAAGTGATCCTTTTCTTCAAATTCACCTACTCAACCCGCTTGGGATATCGCCTAGTCCACAAACCCCCTCCAACTCAAAGGTCACGAATAACCTTAACTGCCCCGCCTTTCTTCTTCTCTATCGTAGCCAATCTCACCCGCTAAAGATAATCAAGTGTGCCCGATCTCGGACAAGGGTAGGTAGTCCTACTTAACAAGGGCTTGGAGCGATCCTTCCGCTGCGAAGAGCCTGAATTGAATGAGATCCACGACGGCGCCCGCCTTCATAAGCCTGCCGGGTGAGCTGGACAGTGGAAGAATGATGCACTCATGCATGGAGGACTGGCGCCTTAGCCCCAGATTCTTCACAGATAGATGAGCCGTGGTTAATCTCCTCAGGATCTCGGCACCCAACACGCGTCCAATTCTCTGCCTTTCTCCAATTCAGAGCGCTGATTAGCCGATCTCGCCTCACTTACCTACAAATCATCAAGAAAACAGAGGCATGTCAATAGAGAAGACCACCTGCATAAAATGAGGTTTACATCAAACTAAAATACACTGGAACGAGGATTGATTCATACTTCAAAGGAAGCCTTAGAGACAAGCACATGTACATTTCGCCCTGATCTGGGCGCAACCTCTTTCACCTTGCTGAGCTCGGGAGCCTGGTTACAAATTATAGGCCATAAGGATTGTAACCAGACAGTGGGCGCTCGATCCAAGCTTCAAAGTGTAATGAAAAACAAATCTCCACCACCTAGGATGTCCAATTGTAGAGGAGTTCGGGCATTAATCGAACACTTTGGAAAATCAAAATATCTGAAAAATGGTACAGATAAGTCCCAAGAACCATAAGGTGAAACTATTGCTTCCACCAATGATGGATAGTAAAGTGAAGCCCCAGAAAAACTCCGCTTTCCTGCAAGCAGAATGAGTTACCCACCCTTACAAATGAGGTAGCCAAATTGGCCCTGACATCTCAAGATCGAGATTTTGATAGGAACCCCGGTCAGACAACCTTAGTCTCCTACAGGCAGCAATAACTTCACAGCTGGGAGGCGCCCCGGGAGTCCCTCCTACGTCACTGGGCTTGAAACCTCTTCGTAACCTTTTTCCATTCTACAAGGAAAAAAAAGGAGCTAAAAGGGAATGCCCAGCTGGAGGCCTCCCATTGTTTGCTGTGAAACGAAACCCTTGGAAGATAAAAGAAATCCCCCCTAGAGGTTTTACATCCCCATCAATGACAAAACCTAAGAAACGCGAACCAAAAACCTTCGTTGAACCTAATAGGAAGCCCAAAAAAACCCCTAAACCAACCAATGATAAAAAGAAGGTTTGAGATTAATTTAACACCAACCCTGTGCCGAAATCGTCGACAGTCAAACATTCTCCTGATAATTCATTTGAAAGGAAAGTTTGTAGAAGCACAGAAAAGGAAAAATTGCAGGAGTAAAAAAAACTTTGAGAAAACGTAAAAGAAACTGCTATTGAAACCCCTACCCTTATTTGTAGGGGTAAGGCGCCAACAGGCGCATTAAATGTGTCGTCAGAGCAAAATACGTCGTATATATATTGGGGAGCATGCATTTCCCACTCGCTTTAAACCCACGAGAGCATCGCCTCAGCATGCATTCAACTCTCCACATTCTACATTTAATACTATAATATTTCCCCAATTGGAAAAGCACAAAATCTGCACTGGGAAAAAGGGGCATCAAAGTACCATGGTTTTGAACTCACTATCGACGGGGCCTGGGCCTACTCCACTGGGTCCCAGGTCCACCTCGGTTCACGATACAGCGGACCCAAGCCCACCTTCTATATTAAACTAGTAGCACTACCTAGACTTAAACCGAGACTGGCCTTATGCAGCCTGGTATCTCCCAGAGGCCACCCTCACCCCACCGACCGGGCCCTTCTGCTTATGGCAAGTTTGCTATGGATGAATGGATAAAGGCAGGGAAATACGCAAAATGTATTTATCCGTGCATGTCCTAGTTTCCAAATCCCTTACTTCTCAAAAGATTAACCTGATAAGGAAGAATTAGTCTTTGATAAGGAAAGAGAGATTTTGTTCATAAGAAAAGCAGCAGAGTCTTTCTAGAGAAAAAGGGGAAGGGATTTGTGAACCACTCTCTATAAATCAGGAGGATCCCCACGATGAGAAGGTGTGCAATCCCAACTGTGCAAACTTCCTTTTTCTTCCTCTCAGATTTTACTCACCTAATCGTCTGAGAGGCGGCCTACCGTATCATTAGCTTGATAGCCCTTGGTGTGTTTCAGATCGCGCCGCTGATGCCCCTGGCTGTTAAACACTGGTGTAACAACACTACCCATATATATATTAAAATTTGGGTTGGACAACAATACCCCACATTGATTGTTTGATCGACTCTTAGCCTCCATTTGAAACCCAAAGGTATTAAGGAAAGAAAATAGGAAGAAATAATGATAAAATATGAAGAAAAATAAAGAATAGATTTAAACTTAATAAATTAATTTTATATGTTTATTTAAACACTCATTTTATTTGTTTTTTTTATTATATAAGGATTAAGAAATTTAAAAATATGTAAAATTTTGAAGAATTTGATTTGATTTTATATTTTTCATACTAAAACCAAATTCCAAATGGGTTCGTTTGGAACCCAAAGAGTACTAAGAAAAGAAAATATAGAGAAAAATAGAGAGAATAAGTGGAAAGAAAGAAAAAAAAAGTTTAAACTTAATAAATTAATTTTATATATTTATTCAAACATATTTTATTTGTTTCTCTCAATCATATAAAGATTAATAAATTTAAAAATATGTAAAATTTTGAGAAATTTGGATTATATTTTATTCTCTTTTATATTTTCTATTTTTCAAAACTTGACAAAATCATTCTCTTTATATTTTATATTACTTTCTAGGTTACAAATGGAGCCATAGGTTTTTGGGTTTTGACTTTGAATCCCACTTGGTTTTTCTTTGATTTGAGTGATGGCCGTTTCTTTGGCTGCAACTTGCAAGCCGTGAATATTTCGTTATATTTTAAATGTTTTATTAGAGGAAAATGACATGATTAACAATTCATGGAGCATGTAGGTGAGGTGGTTGAAGTTTCTTTTAGCTTAACTAGTGATTTCAAGTTGGGGTCTCTTCTAGCTTAACCAATGATTTCAAGTTCAAGTCCTGAGAATGCAATTATATTTTGTGGTAAAATTTTATCGTTTTTATAGTCTCTTCCGACTTGTATGAAGATTAGTTTAAATGTGGTATGACTTAAAGACATCTTCTGTGTGTGTAGGAACCCCTCAAAACACTTCAAAGTCTGACAAAAAAAATGATATGATGAAACATGGAACTTGCAAGTTGAGCTTATATTTTCATAGAAACCCATTCAAATTAACATGCTAGATATGTCTAATGAAAGGAAAGCTTAAATTAAGCCAACAAACCATAACAATATTTTAACGAGTACGAGGTGATTGATTAACCAAAGACTTAAAAATCATATTTATAGAAAATAAAAGCAAAGATAATTTAGTCTTGCTTGACTCTGTCAACTGTCAAGCCTTCAAAATTACTGTACCAAATGATGATCTAATCAAGACTTTAGCTAGAACAATAAAAATGGTCCTCAACTCCTCATAAAAGAGCTAATTAATATTGTTTCTTTGACCTGACTTTCAGAAGAGAACTTCAGTTAACAATCCCAATAAACAAACAGACAAATTAACAATCATGGCTATGGCTGCTTATAAATAGGAATAAGGTTCACCCTTATTTCTCTTATCCATCTAAAGATTTATACATTATGATGTTTGGAGAAAAGAGAATATTCCTTCTTCTTCTTCTTCTTCGCTTTCTTCTACTCACCTTTCTAATTCTTTCATTTACCCCGGCTGCCACAGGTATATTATATACTACCCTCTTTCTCATTTTTCATCTTGATTCTTTGCACTAGTTTAATTCTTGAAAACCCTTCATTTATTTTTCTTTTTACTAAGAAAAAGTTTGGGAAAATGCATGCATTTGTTATAAATTTAATTTTCTTTCCTTGAAATTTTTTAGGTAAAACTTTTTCTTTCTATATTCTGTTTGTTTAAATTTTTTTGGGAATCAGACATATTTCGGACACCCATTATTTGATGAATGTAGCATCAAGAACCAAAAACCATGCCGATGAACTATTCCCTAAGGCTATATATGTTTATGTTTGGTCCTGAAAGTGCAAGGGAAAGAAAAGAAAAATGTTAGGGTTGCAATTCATGAGACTGTAAATAAGTAATTATCTTGAATATATTAATCATTTCTTTTATTTTTCCATTGCTTGGAATATACATGATTGATTGGGAACCAAATATCATATAAATACGGGGTAAAAGAACTTTTTCCTTTATTCTTTCTCTTATATTTTACTCAATGATTTTCAAAAAAAGTAGTTGGGATTGAAAATATTTCAATACTTTCCTTAGTATTTTCATTTATATTTTTTCTCTCCTATTTTCATGTAATCTAAACCTGAGGAAATGATTTTCCACCATATTTTTTTCCTTTTCGTAACATTTTCTGAAACCAAATATTCCCTAAAAAGTTATATTTGGGATGGTATTTTCCCAAGCCACCTAAGCTTGGAATCACTATTTTGTATTATCTTCTTAACTTCTCTCTTATTATGAACAGCTAGGGAAAACCATACGCCGCAGCCGCCGCCGTCGCCTCCCGGAGCGTCACAAGGTATGCGGCCATGATTGATAAGGAATGCACACCATTTTTGTTTTTTTACATGTATTTGCTTTGTATTGTATTGTTGTAGCATTCTGTTATTGTAAGACTCGAGTTTTAGGACCTCCATACACTCGTTCCCTTTATACTTTTATCACTTGAGTCAGACATAAGGGCACTTTGACACACGAGTTATCAGTTAATTCATTAATAGGATTTATATTAAGATACGGATTTGTTGGTAGTTTTTGGGAAAAGCGAAACGAGAAGAAAAGATTGGCGTTACATCCCACATTGGATAGGGAAGAAAGTTTTTGGAACTATATAAGTATGAACTCCTTTTAGCCTAGTAAATACGTTTTAAAGCCATGAGGGGAACTTGAATCCAAAGCGAATAATATTTATAAGGATCGAGTCGATCGTTATAACCCAGACAGTCAATCCTCAACCTCACGCGAGTCATCCGCTCGACCCTCATATGGAGTGCTTTGTTATATCCCATATCTGAGCAAATAAGAAAAAGTTCTTAAAACTATATAAGTACGAACTTTCCTCATCTTAATGTATCGCGCTTTTAAAGTTCGTGAGGGTCTTTTTTGATCAAAAGTATAATATCTATACGACGGGATTCGACTGCTACAATATATATATATATATATATATATATATATATATATATATATATATATATATATATATATATAAAGAAAGATTTGAAAATAAAGATGGTAAGTCAATTTTCCACCATATGCCATAATGCGATGGGTTTAAAAATTCATAATGATCTAGTAGACCCGAATTCATAATGATGTAAAAATTCATAGGCCATGATGGTAAATAATTACATCATATGACCCTTTTTTTTTTTTTACATCTATTACATCATATGATCACTTTCTTTTCTTTTGATAATGATAATTGTATGATACAACTTGAATTCTAAAGATACGAGTTTTTGAAATTTATAGGGGTCAAATTGCATTATTATGCACGTATTTTAATAAAGGTTAGTCAACTTAAAGTTAAACCTTAGAATTCGTTATGTTTAAATGGGCCAAAGAGATCATATTGGGCAAAGATGAACGGATTTTTAACTTTGATAATGTCTTAGAAAAAAGCCTAAACGGCGACTTATGATAAAAACCATGTTAAGTGTGCATGCATAAGAAGTTTACAAAGCAGAAGAATATGAATAATTCAACAGTGTCTTTTAGAAGAAAGGAAGGATAAAAGAAAATTACAATATGTTTGGTTCTTATTTTTTAAAACAGTTATTAAGAAAAGTTTTTGAAAACACAAATTACAATTTTGGTATTTTTTGAAATTTGTTCATATTTTCTGAATTTAGTACCGTTTTCAATGTTTTTTTTTATGTTTTTCAAAACAAAAGAGAAATGAGAACCAAACATGTTCTCTGACCCTATTTTTCTTGTTCCACTTATTAATAAAAAATAGCTTTTTAAAATAGTAAGCTAGGTGATTTTTGAATCTCACACCAAATATATATAAAATACAAGCTGCGTGCGTGTCAGAAATTAAAGCGTTTCCAAAATAAATGACTCAGTAAGATCAAAACTTAATCTGGACATGAGTTCTAGCCGGGTAACGGCGCCAAGCCTGAGCTTCGCCGCCAATAAAGTGGGTTGGAGCCAAAATCGGGTCCACTTTTCTAGCTGTATTTTATGAGGGGCCCACTCGCCCCTAAAATCTGGTCTGGTCTCAACAGCCTCAAGGCAAAAATTCGCTGCCTACGGTCAGGGCCATACCGGCCTCATATATCAAGGCCCAGCCACCTGATCCGCTTTTTTCGAGTCAATAATTTAATGGCCCAAATTCGGGCCCTAATTCGAGCTGGATCATAAATTGACTCTGCCCAGCCAATTTACACTCTAGTAGGTTCTATGGTTCCCTTAACAGTTCCTAAGAATCAAAGTAGGAAATGCCGTGTGGATGGAAATATTTTAGGAATTAATTGTAAAAGAAAAAATGTTAGATTTCCTTAGGAAAGAATGAAATAACACGATGCTAAAAGTTGACAGACTTGAATAGACCTTACAACTAGAATGTTGGAATTGCTAAATACAATATTGGATTTCATTATGAGTGAAATAACACAGTTGGAAATTTGACAGAAACTTGGTTAAAGCCAAGAAATAAAGTGCTTAAATTGATGAGATTGTTGAAATTGCTGAGATTGATGAAAGCTTGTTAAAAAGTTAGGATTTGCTGAAGCAGACTGACATTGAGTCGATTGATTGAGTTATTGATTGATTGATTTGTTGATTGATTGATTGTCATTTTTTCCATCTTCTCCTCTTCCTTTTATAGACATAGATGACTTATTGCAAGTCTTCATTTCTTCAATCTCTCCACTTTCTGAAGTAACTATTGTCATTGCAGGTTGCAGAATTTTCTTGGACTATTGGCTGTGTAGGGCCGGAACCGAGGAAGACAATAATAGCAAAAGATAGTAGGTGTAGGAATTTGGAGATTGATGGTTTCTAAGTCCGGAACTGATGGTGTACTTGTAAAATGGATGACAGTTTGTAGAAAATAAAATTCAATTGAGGTGTGTTTTAAGAACGTTGTCATTAGGAATTTTATTCCCCAGGATTCAAAAGTTCTTCAGATGATTACCTGGCACATGAACAATAGAGAGAAACGAGAGGAAGGAAGAAGGGATGAAAAATTATATGTTTTAACACCAGGACCCGTTTCAATCTATAGGAAAACCATTGGTTTGTAATTCAAAATTATGGTTGTTGGCCATTAAGAATGAAATCAATGCAAAACGTTATGAATTAAATTCAAAATTAGTTGTTAGAATTTGAATTCAAAATGGATGTTTTGAATTAGAGAAACAATTTGAATTTACTGTGATTTTATGACTTGGACCGTTTTGAGTTTTAAATAATAAAAAACCAAGGTTTTTATGTAGGGAAATAAAAACAAAATTGAGTTGGAGCAAAACCGAATGTGTCCCGTGGTATCTACGCGCACGAGGGGGGCCCGATTAAATTCATCGATTTAGATCGAAATCGTACTGGGCCCATTTCTATGCACGCGGCGCCCCTCATCTCAAGCCTTGTACAACCCCATAAATAGGTTTTAGTATATAAACCCAATAAAAGCTTTGTTTTTTTTTTTACAAGATATTTTTGAAAACTATTCTTTACTAACAATAACTGCCCATGTCTTCCATTAAGAAAACTTGCTCTTCAAGAACTCATCCAGATCTCCATTATGGAGTCTTGTTCTTCAAGAGAAAATTCCACATTAGCATATAACTGCACCATTTCTTTGCCCCTATTCTGATATTTGATAAAAGCTTCATTTTGACTTCCAAAATGTTTAAAATTTTCATAAATACCCCTTAACTTCTTTCTTAGGTTTGTTCAAAAGGATCCATACCATTTTCTTCTAGATTTTTATTCATGAGCTTGGTCTTAGATCTAACCCGCCCCTTAATGACGCCAAATTCCAATTTGATTGCAAACAAGGAACCAAACAACTCTTTATATTCTCCAAAATTTTTCCAAAAGCAAAGACCCAATCGTGTACATTAGAAAAACTTGGTGGTCAATGAACCAATGGGAGGACGACCCAGGCACAAATGTTTATTATAAAAGAAAAAAAAAAACTCAATAAGATCATAAACATCAATTCATATCGGGCAAGCGATTTGACTGCTTGTATATTATAAAAATTAAAAAAAATTTAGTATCATTTTATATTTGATATTGTTATATTGCAACAAAAATAATTTATAAACATAAATGAATTAAGATCTTTTAAGTTTATCAAAATAACATGCATAGGATTTAAATATGAAAAATGAAAATTCTTATAAAGTTATATATTTTATTATTTTATAATTTTAAAGTTTACTTTTTACATATAGTATTTTAAAAATAAGTGTATGGATAAATTTTTAATTTTAAATAAAAATATGAGAGCTCATGCCTAGGGGTATAAAGGAGTCAAGCTACTTGAGCTATGACTCGTAGAATACTTGAATTCAACTCGGAGTTAATCGAGTTGAACTCGAGCTCAAGTAGTTCGAGTAGCTTGTTGAATCGAGTTCGAGTATCACAATACCCCGACTCAAACTGCTCACGAGCTTAATTGAGCTTTACTAATTTATTAATCGAGTTGAGTCGAGTTTGAGTATAATTATTTATTAATTTTTTAATTGATTCGAGCTCTATCAAATGAGTTCGAAAGTAGCTTCTTGACTTAGCTCTTTTGAGCTGAATTCTGCATACTCATCTAAAACAAGCTAGATCGAGCTCGAGTTGAGTTCTAGCTTTGAGTTTTTTAATTGAGTCGAGTTCGAGCTTGGCTCTATATCGACTTGACTCGACTCAATTACACTCCTATCTATTCCTAAGAGGTGCATGCAAGTGGGTTGTGGATGAAGTTTCTTCAAAGCTCAGGTAAGTTGACAAGTTAGGGGAGCTTGTCGCTGGTCTCGGACGTGACTATGAAGAAGGGTTTTGACCAATCTTGCACAAATTGATTAAGAGTTAGAACCATTCTCTTAATGAGCCCAAGACAAGACGAAAATAGTCAGTGTCTCACAAAAGAGCTAGTGTTACGATATTTATCACATGATGAGCCTTGAATTAATTAAGCAATAAACCATCCAATTGAACGAGTATGAAGTGATTAATTAACCAAAGACTTTTTTTATATTTATTCACTTTGCAGCAACGTTGTAGTAATCTATTATCATGAAAACTCGAACCTAATCCCTTTCTTATGTTTCATTCAACCTTTAATTAATGAGCTAGACTTTGTTGGCAATTAACCAAAGGGTTGAAAGCATATTCATAGAAAATAAAGGCAAAGATAATCAATCTAGTCTTACTTGACTGTGTCAAGCCTTCAAAATTACTATAGCAAATGATGATCTAATCAAGACTTTAGCTAGAACAATAAAAATGGTCATCGTAGAAGATCTAAATATTGTTTCTTTGACCCGACTTTTAGAAGAGAACTTAAATTAACAATCCCAAGAAACAAACAGACAAATTAACAATCATGGCTGTGTCTGCTTATAAATAGGAATATGGTTCATCCTCATTTCTCTTATCCATCTAAAGACACATTATGATGGTTGGAGAAAAGAGAATATTACTTCTTCTTCGCTTTCTTCTACTCACCTTTCTAATTCTTTCATTTATCCTGGCTGCCACAGGTATGTAATATAAATTACAAACTGCTCATTTATTTTCTTTAATTGAAAAGCTCGGGAAAAGTGCATGCATTAGTTATAAATTAATTTAATTCTACCATAGAAATTTTCTAGGTAAAACGTTTTCTTTCTATATTCTGTTTGTTTGATTTTTTTGGGAATCAAACATATTTCGAACACCCATTATTTGATGAATGTAGCATCAAGAACCAAAAACCCTCCTGAAGAACTATTCTAAAATGCTAGGGAAATAGGATTGCAATTGAGCTGGTATTTTGTAAAATATGTAATTATCTATCTTGAGTATATTAACCTTTCTTCATTTTGGAATTGCCTGCCAAATATCATTTAGCCAGATACAAGGCAAAAAAACTTTTCCTTTTCCTTTCTCTCGATTTTCAAAAGAAGTACTAGGAAAATATTTCATACTTTCCTTAGTATTTTCATTTTTTTTTCACTTGTATTTTTCATCTCATCTAAATTTGGGAAAATAATTTTTCATAAACATTTTTTTTCCTTTTCCTAATATTTCCTGAAACCAAATATAACCTATAGTTGGGATGGTATTTACCTAAGCCACGTGAGTCACTATTTTGTATTATCTTCCAAGCTGCTCTCGTATTATGAACAGGTAGGGAAGGACGCCAAATGCCATTGCCAAACCATGCGCCGCAGCCGCCGCCACCGCCTCCCATAGCGTCACGAGGCCTGCGGCCATGATTGATTAGGATTCCACAGACATTTCATATGTATCAGAACTTTTAGATAATGTTATTACCTATTCACTTTGTATTGTATTATTGTAGTATTGTGTTATTATAAGATTGGAGCTTGGGACCTTCATACACCTGTCCCCCTTTATCACTTGAGTCAGGCCTAGGGGCATTATGACACTCCAATTAATTGTATCTGTCAATTCATTAATACAAATTTATACTAAGATACAGATTTGTTGGCAGTTTTTGAGAAAAGAGAAACAAAGAAAAGACTCCTAATATGAAATTTATGAATGTATATATATATATATATATATATATATATATATATATATATATATATATATATAGGTTATATCAAAAAAGACTTGAAAAAATGAAACCCTAGTTGCTTCTCCTTTTGTTATCTCTTTCAAGCCTTTGTTCTTTAGAGATGAGGGGTTATTTTTTGACCATTCTTGGTTTGATCAAACCACCCCTTCCATCGTTTTCTTCTCTAGATCCGAGTTTTATTTTCCAATAAAGTGTTTCCTTCCACAATGATCTGGGTTTGTCTTTGTTTTTCCTTATGTTCTCTCTTTCAAGCATTTATTCGTTAGAAAGTAGAGATGATTTTTTTGCTATTCTTGGCCTGATCAAACCACCCCTTTTATCGATCGTTTTTTCTCTGGGTTTTCTTTTCTAATAAAGGGTTTTTCCACACCGATTTGAGTTTGCATTTGTTTTTCCTTGGGTTTTTCGCGTTTTTCAGGTGACAAAGTTCGATTTGACAAAGTCATCAGATCAAATCATGTTCGTCACTATAGATTTGGACTATTATATATTCTAGGCATTTTTGGATTATCAAATGTGTAGGCTTTGAGTTGATCTTTTTGCTATTAACTTGGATGCTAGCTACATCATCCTCTAAAATCTTAAGCACTTTTAATGCACTTTTAATTCTGTGTTTCTATTGATTGTATTATTAATAATCAATAAATTTATCTCTTTTAAAAAAAAGACTTAGAAAAATTTAATGATGGTAAATCAGTTTTCCATCATATGTCATAATGTGATTAGGGGTGCGCACTGTTAATAGCCGTGCTTTCAAGGCTGCCAATAATATACCTGACGTGTCAACATTCGCTAACTCCAAACCCGATACCGAATAATAAATCGCGGTCAACATTCGCTTAACCCAATCCCAACCCATTTATTATTCAGGTTAGCGTCAACATCAATATGACTCCATTTAATTTGATTATTTAAAATAATAAGAATTATAATTAATCATTCATGCATATTTAACATAAATAACTCATAAATTTAACATGTTTATTAATTTTATTATTTAAATTAATAGGAATTATAATTAATAATCAATATTAAACACAAATAACTTATTAAATAGGTTAATTAATTAATATAATAATTAAACGAGTCAATTCTGCTAAATCTCGTCAAAGCAGCATCAACACGACTACGACTCCATTTATTAAACGTGCTAGACTCGGTCAACACGACATGACCTAAACACGATTATACTCTCAACCCAAACCTACAAAACCGTGGTTGGGTCTCAGATCGTGTCTACGTGCCTGCCTGGCCTCGCTCTTCACCCTAAATGCTATGGCTCAAAATCATACGCATCTATGAGACGACCAAAATCGGGCCATAAATAATCCTATTACTGATTGTTTGACCGACTCTCAATCTCATATGCCATGATGGTAATTAATTACATCATATGACTTTAATTCTAAAGATATGTAAGAAATTTATTAAATGACGAAACCCTATCTTTAATTATATTTTCCTCACTATTTTCTTATCAGGTTCCAAACGGAGCATGTAAAATATAAAAGAAAATTAAATATAATCAAAATTCTTCAAACTTTTATATATTTTTAATTTTCTTAGTCCTTTTATTTGATTTCACAAATAAAATGAATTTGCATAAATATTATATAGAATTAATTTATTAAGTTTAAACCTTTCTTTTTTTTTTTCCTCCATATTTTATTTCCTTCAACTTTTCATCTATATTTTCTTTCTTTAGTACTTTCTGAGCTCCAAACTGAGCATAAAAGTATTTGGGTTTTAACTTTTAACTAATAATGCAGAGAGAAACATTAGTTTTGTGTCGTATACAATTAAGAGAGTTATAATGAACACACCATGTACCATTTTTGAGAGAGTATTATTAAAGTATATTTAGGATTCCTTTTATTATCTCTATACTTTTACCCTTCCGCCCTTGTATTGGTATATTTATATACCTCAACTCTCTCAATAATAATTAAGTCTCTTTCATAATATGGTATTAGAGCCACAAGCTTAACATTAAACCCTAGCTGTCGTCGCTGCAACTTATGATCCACCTCATTC
Organism: Tetrastigma voinierianum; assembly: GCA_016808115.1. Classification (NCBI taxonomy): domain Eukaryota; kingdom Viridiplantae; phylum Streptophyta; class Magnoliopsida; order Vitales; family Vitaceae; genus Tetrastigma; species Tetrastigma voinierianum. Next base: position 41,295 of record JAEQBH010006357.1, on the reverse strand, counting down.
GTTAGCCCTTATTCTCCCCAATGGCCGACGCTCCTCTTCCACACTACCGTCGCGGCCCTCTTGTACCCCCAATGGTCATGACTAGAACTGACTTACTCCTAGAACTTAGTCGTTTCAACTCGCCAGCTGGCTTAGGCACCGCTTCAAACTCACAACCACAAATTACTCTACATGGCTAAGCATAATCACATCTCCTCTTATTCGCATGACTTACTGGGTTCGTCGATGGCTCAGCCGTGTCCCTGGGTGACGATAACTCGCCCGATGTCGCTTCCTCCCTCCCCCAAATCCTGGATTATACTCTCCGGGTTCGACAATATCAATTGCTTCTAATGCACTATCAGATCCGCTCTCCCATGCTCGCTTTCTCTCCACTTCCACCATATCTTAGGTCAGCGTGGATCACCCTCGAAGACATATTCTTCCTCCCACGACGACTACGGTTTATCGCGACCTCGCTAGCCTCAAGTAGCGTAATCGCATTCATTATAGAATACATGCAAGATGTCAAACACAACATTAACTCTCTGCCTCATGAATGTCTCGCATTTGATAAGTCATTCCTCGTCTCAACTGAGTTGTACACTACCAGCTTATCTCATGCTCCCCAATTTTGGGAGACTCTAGTTACGTTCGAGGAATCGCGCCTGCCAACCTCCCTAAATTACGAGGCCCAACTCCGACATTGGGTTTCCTTAGCACCTCCCGTCACCACTCCGGCCACTACCCTGGATACCTCGCCATTCAGTTTCTATTGCACAACCATGGCGACAGGAACCATAATCGGTCTCAACAACCACTGGCCCTACTGAACACCCAAATAAGTACGAACCACTACCTCACAGCATCCCGCCTCTCCACCCCGATCGGGGCATATAGCCTTACTTGACACCCAACTCGGGCATTATCGATCAGCTCCATCGACCTAACTCAAGCACAACCACTACCTCGGGCATCCCGCTCCACCTCCCCAACTTGGTCACAATCGCTACCTTAGGTGCATCACAATTTGTGGTATAAAACTTTCTGCATACACTAAGCCTCGATTAAATGCAACCATCTACCCACCTGGCACTCCCTAGCTTTCTTCCGCCCACTCTTGCTCGCGGCTCGCCCGACCTTCACTCGTACCTATGCCCACATCGCAATTCATCCCTCCACCCCCGGGTACCTGATCGGCTATTGATTCGCGCCTCACCATGTGACCACGATTCCATCGCCTGCCCTTCATGCACCGTGATAATCGCCTTTGACAAAGGTGGGACATTATGATGACTCAAGCTTATTGATTGCCAACATTGGCTTATTCTCCCTTACCTTTCTCCCCACACCTTTATTTTTTTTCTAATGTCCTACATGTGCTTGCTTGCCATGTTTAAGAATCTTATTTTGGTCTCAGGTCTTTGTGCCGATAACCCTATTAATGTCATATTCTTTGACTCTTTCTTCGTAGGATCACACATGGGGTCACCCTCGTTTGCGGTAGCGAGACAAAGGTATTTACCGGTCAAGTCACTCTCTTCACCTTCGGTGACCTAGCGTCTGGGCTTGTTCATGTATTAAAAGTCTGCTAAAGCAACCTAATCAACAAGTGCACAAATCACAAGTAATATAATGGCTTTCAAATTAAAAACCTAGTATGTAGAACCCACAAGGAAGAGATGGTTTAAGTGGGGATTAAGTACCTCGACTACTTGAGAATTTCACTATTTAAGCAAATTAAACTAGTTGTGATTGATTGTTCATTAAAAGCGAAACTAAGTTAAACTAAAACTCTACTCTAAAATATTAGTAAATGGTTGGATTAATTTGTAAGAAAAACGTTAAGGAATAACACTAGGGCCGGTTGTTTCCATTGGTGCATTTATGGCTTGTGTTCATTAAGTGCTAATTAAGTGAAGATACTCTTGTGTCTACCTAAGGAACTCTGTATGAGGTTCTCTCTTTCAAGTCTCACCTCAATTTCTCACACCTCATTTTTGTCCATCTAGGTCAAACAATGCATTACTTGTTCTAAGGTAAATTAGTCCTTAGGAATTTCCATTGGTCACCTTTCGGTCCATGCAATGAAATTTCCCGGGTTATGCTCAGATCGATCACCTTCACCCATACGATCATCTAATACATAAGGTTAGATGACATCCCCATAATGAAATCCATCTGGGGAAGATTGTGCATTACTAATTTCACTTTGATTAAGTCAATTATTTATCAATTGTGAAATATTAGGGAAATGAAATTCAAGTCCTAAGGGTAAACTTCCCAAATGTCACTTTGGAAACCCTTGAGCTCTAGGTCTTAATCTCACTACCCAACATGCACAATTGAATAAAAACCTAGGAATTCATAAAATCACATCCATAAAACCTTAACACGAGATTATATTCATGAAATAATTCAATATAGTACATAAACCGAACACTAATGTCCACAACCAGCCCTAGAGGACGATCTACCCACTCATAGTAGCCTCAAAACACAACAAAATCATGTTTAAACAAAACATAAAGCTGAAAGATTATAAGATAGAGAAGCGGTTTGGTGGACACACAACAGCAACATGATGTGTAGGTCCTTTAAAACCGTGCTCCACCACTACAAGAAGTCCTCTAGCAACCGACCGTAAATTTGGCTCCAAACATGCCGAAAACTAAGAAAATCTACAAACCCTAGAAAATGAGAGCTTAGAGAAAAATCCTAGAAGATGAATATGTGCCAAAACTCCAAGCTCTCTCTCATCCCCCAAAAAATATTACAATGCAAGTATTTATAGCATTGGAAAAATGACTCAAATACCGAGAATGAGGCATTTTTTCTACAAACCCGAGATCCTTCGCAGGAAGTGTCCTTCGCCTTGGCGAAGACATGTGGCAATTATCAAGAGGTTCTTCCTTTGCCTCGGTGAATCTGAGGCCTTTGATTTCTTTAATTTAACTTCACCGAGGCGAAGCTCTCTATCGCTTTAGCGATCTCTTTCGCCTCATGGTTATTCCTTCGCTCATGGTTATTCCTTCGCCATGGCTACCGCGCAAGTTATGCTTTCATTTTTTTACTCCTCATCTTTGTCGCTTTACTTTCAAGACCTACAAAACTCACACGGATGAGGGATTAGTGTAACACTTGAGAATAAGGGGGTGAATCTAGCATTTAAGTTACATAAACACATGAGAAACACGCTATAAATGCTAATACGATTCACCCATATAAAATACACCCAAACTTAACTTTTTGCTTGTCTTCAAGCAAAGACAAAAAATGTATTTTCCAATTTATTAGAAAGAAAGAATGAGTCTGTGGAGATATGCGTTTTGCAGTATTTTGCCTGAGGAATTACACATTCCAACACATGAATAATGTTTCAAGATAGTGTTCTTCAAAGCAAATAGGCTAGTCACAAGCTAACTGCACCTAGGTCAAGGTTCTAATGTGAGTGTGCACAGTTTCACCCTCACCGATTGAAATGTAGTCTAAATGAAATCAAGGGAATGCATGAGGTGAAAGATCTATCACTCATAAAGAGTTTCCATGTATAAAGAGTGATCAAGACTTCATGTTTGCTTCGCATCCCATTCCTCCACTAATGTAGGCATTACATGCTCCTGGGACTGCCAGGTATTTTTAAGCTTGTAAATGTGTGGCTAGTGGGTGAGAGGGTAGTTAAATAAGTCATTTAGGTTCGTATTTAACGCTTAAACACTCCAACACTTCCTTCTTCTATTTTTATGTTTCAATTTCTCCAAAATTTGATTTGCTGGTCTTCAATTGAGTCATTTATCACTCCACCAGGCATCACGTGCTCTTCATACTATTTCACTCTCCAAATCCTGTTTGTTTCTATCTTCTTCAAGATTACCAAGACTTTGCTTTTCCGAACATTTTCAAGGTATGTGAGCAAAGGCAATATTCAACCCTCTTAAGCTTTCACCTATTCCCCATGTGAAGAGTTTTAGTCAATAACTCGCAGCCAATCGCCTCTAGGGTATTAGGTGTTAAAGCACCCTCACGGACTGCATTTTTGGCCTTCAAGATGTAGCGCTTACGGTGCTAAATTGCTCACCTTGAGTTCTTTTCTTCTTTTCTCTTTTCAACACCCCTTCCTTGACATTTTGTATTTATCCAAATCGCTTCATCCCAACTTCCCACCAAAATACATGTCCTTCTCTTGATTTGCGCTTTGTCAACTTAATGTTAAGGGTAAAATATGGGTTATTGATATACGGGTAAAATAACGGGATATGGGTGTTCATTCTTTGTTTTCAAGATAGAACATGGCGATTACGGCTCAAATTTGGTGACTATGGGTTAATACATAACCGGTAGGCTAAAAAGGCTAAAACTAATTCCAAGGATGACCTATAATACTCCAAAAGACGTAATTTGGTAGGATTTCCCGCCCTCAAATGATACTCGAAAGCAAGTTCTAAAGTCTTGTGAAATCTTAAACATCATGCTTTCCTTCTAATTTTTCTCTAAACCAAGCATAATTGGACAACAGGGGTATATGAGACTTGTGCTTGATTTGGTTCAAACCTATAGCTAAGTTTACAACTATATGGTCATCCTATTTGACTTTTAGCTCAATTGTCTCTCACATTATTAATATATAAAGAATAACACAATTTGATATCATCATAGGCATTTCAGGTATTTCAACAACGGACCCATAAACAAAATAAACCATTTTGGATATTTACAAAAAAATTTGTTACAAATTGTTGCATTGTGTCCAAAATATCCACATCCCAAATATCCAAAAATAAGATAAAAGCAAAGCAAACTAATCAAAATAAGTGAAATGTTCCATGTGCATCACAGTGCACCGATAAAAGCATATAAGATAAAAATACTAAAAAGTACTGGGAAAGCACCCCTAAACTAAAAACCAAAGCATTGTCCCCGCAGTAAAATAAATGTGGGGAATAAAAACTCCCTCAAAAATGTTCGTGCTCGTCTAATGCAACGTGCACTGGGGCAGGATCCATTTGGTCGCCGAGTGCTGGGCCAGAGGCGCGCAGAAGTCGAACGAGACTACACCGTACCATGTGATGAGGATGCGTGTCCGCGGTAAAATTGCATCATGTTGACAATATAGGTTATGTTGTGCTCCGTGCGATCGACCTACATCTGTTATCGTAGGGCCAACTCATCCTGGCGAATTGCAAGTCTCAACCGCCCCTCGCAGATCTCGCCGGCCGGTTCAAGCAGGCCTCATCGCCCCCGCACTCGCCTTCTTCGAGCTCTTCTTTCGCTTGCTCTTTTGTCAAAGGCCTTCGGCTTCCATGTCATTCGTGATCCTACTGTTATCTTCTGGAGTGGCACCGAAGCTTTTGGGTGGACTTCTCTTCTGATTCATGCATGGGGACCTCAACGAGCCAAAGATAAACGGGGTAATTAGTGGACGTGTACGAGGGCTCGCATATCGCCCCATAAGTGGAATCTATTATCCCCTCTTAATAAAGATTGTCGACATCTGTTTTATGCCCCTGTGACGAACGCATATAGCATAATTGTTTTGTTCCGTGTGATAAGCGAGAGCGGCTGGGTCATTTTTAGTAGCACAGATGAAGTCAGACTCAAACCTCTCAAGAGGACTCTGGCCTGTGTCATCCGAAATGTAGTAACCTGACGGGAGATAGTTGATGCTCTACACACCCCCAACCCTCAGGAGAAACCTCATGATCATCCCCGACATAATTGCGGTCTTGAAATAGTGCCCTGTAGGCATCACTATCATCGTCTACTAGGTCAGGAGATCTGCTATTTGGTTACCAAGACTAAAGTTCACCCACTCGCTCGCACATATACCGTGAGAGCCAACCCGAACCGTAAGTCGGAGTAAAACTCCCCGACCATCGAGCCTATCCCGGGTCGGGATGTGCACAAAATGTAGCTCCAACCTCTCCCGGATCATGAAGTCGGGCGACATTCGAAAGTTAAGGATACCACGCCCCGTGATGAACGTCCGGTCAGAGGACTCATGGTATAACTTCTCCACCTCCTGGGTGATAAACTTCTCGGGATTTCTTCGGTAAAGGAGGTGGAGGTGCAAGTGGAGTTTCGAGCCTGGTCTCTTCCTCTTCTAGAACGGTTTCTTCCTGAGCCAGCGAAGGAAGAGAGATGGAGATAATTGACTTGGGAAGGTCGTAGTTCTTGAAAGAAAAAGCCGAGAAACCGAAATGAACAAAATGATGTCAGTCGGGTTTTCAAATGCTCTAAGTCTGCTTCCTTCGCCCCGACGAATGGGCTTGAAATGTGGAAAGCTCACGAGGGGGTTCGCTAAGGCAGTGGTCCTCGTTTCTGCGAACCCGAGGCAGGCTGGGTGGGAGCTTTAGGTTCGCCTTGGCAAAGGACTCTTCGCCTCGACGAACCTGAGGGCTTGTTTAAAGTGGACTTGTGTTTGCCTCAACGAACAACCCGAGGGCTTCTCAATGTTGACCTGGGGTTTGCCTTGGCGAAGTAGTCTTCGCCTAGGTGAACCCGAGAGCATGTTTCCTTGCCCAAAAAGTTTTCTAGCACTTGGCTTTTGTCCCCCAAAAATTTCTTTTAAGTCATTGAACATCAAATTGTCATGTTTTTCATAAATTTTCGGTTCACTCCCAAAAACTCGGTTTTAAGAAAATCAACCCCGACCTTGTTTCCTTGAGTGCACCTGAAACAAAAACTTGGGTTGCCTCCCAAGCAGCTCTATATTTAGTGTCGATAGCTCGACGAAGCAGGGTCGCACCGCTGGTTGCTCATAGACACGAAAATTATACATCAATATAGTTCACATTTTCATTAGCAATTTGCTCACCCAAATAATGCTTCAACCTCTGGCCATTGACTTTGAACTCTTGACCATTTTCCCCGCTTTGCACTCTATTACACCATACGAGGTTACCGATGTGACTGCGGAAGGGTTTCGACCATCTTCGATCTCAATCGCCTCGGAATAACTTTAAATCAAGTTGAAAATCGTGACTTTGTCACCCACCTTGAACTCTTTCTCAAGTGTCATTATGCCATCTTAGTTCTCTCATCAGAGATCTTTGCATTCTCATATGAATCTATTGCGCATTTCTCAAGTCTTTATCATTCAATCGAAGGAGCCTTTTTCTCACCAAATTTTTCGAGGTTCCTTATCGCCCACATCGCCTTGTTCTAACTCCAAAGTGCAATGGCACTATTTACAAAGACACCGAAAGGGGGACATGCCAATGGGAGTTTTGAAGGTGGTCAAATATGCCCATAGAGCATCGCGCCCAACTTTTGACCAATTCTTCCTAGATGAACTCCACCGCTTTTTCCAATATTGCTTCGATTTACTCAAATTCCCCGTCGCCCATTAGATCAGGTGATGTGAGACTCTTTGCATGCTGCACATTATACTTCCCCAATAGAGAGGAAAGACTTTAATGCAGAAATGGCTCCCTTAATCACTAAGAATACACAGGGGAGCACAAAATCGGGTGAGGATATATCTATGAACGAATTGCACCACTGTTTTCGCATCATTCTTCTCTATGGCAATTGCCTCTACCCATTTTGACACATAGTCGATAGCAAGAAGGATATACAATCTCCCAAATGAAGGAGGAAACGGTCCTATGAAATCAATGCCCCATACATCGAAAATTTCTACTTCTTGAATGTTGTTTAGGGGCATTTCATTTCTTTTGGAAATATTACCTACTCTCCGACATCTAATGCGTTCGAACGTGGCTGAAGTGAGAGTCCTTGAACAAGTTAGGTTAGAAAAATCAAGACTGAAGCACTTTTTGAGTTGTCTTTTGGCTTCCAAAGTGTCCTTCATATAGGGAAGAGTGACACTTGGATAGGATTTCCAGTTGTTCCTCTTGAGGTACACATCTTCTCATTACTTAGTATGTGCATCTTTTAAAGAGTAATGGGTCTTCTCATTGATATAGCTTGACATCATGTAAGAATTTCTTCTTCTGTTGAGAACTAAGCCTAGGGGGTAACACATTGCATGCCAAATAGTTGACAAAATATGCATTCCATGGAAATTGAGCTTCCATCGCTAGCAATTGCTCATATGGGAACGATTCCTCAATCTCTGTGCGGTCTCCAATTCTCTTATCTGATTCCAAATGAGATAGGTGGTCTACTACCACATTTTCACTGCCTCTGCCTTTAATTCCATATCTAACTCTCAAGCAAAGAAACCTTAAATAATTAATCTCGGGTTGGCTTCTTTTCATCGTATGAAGATAACTGATTTATCACATGGTTCGTGTGGCAAAGTCACCTTGGAGCCAAGTATGTACGGTCTGAACTTGTCATAAGAATGTATCATCGCTAGCATCTCTTTCTTCAGAGTTCCTAGAATTCCTGAGCCTCTCGCTCAACATTTTACTCGCATAATATATGGGCGTGAATATGTTCTCTCACCTTTGTCCCAAAACAACCCCAACTGCATAATCACAGGTGTCGCACATTATCTCAAAAGGTTCACCCCAATTTGGTGCAACAACAATGGGTGCTTCGATCAATTTGTTCTTTATCTCCTTAAATTCTATCCTCCAGACTTCATCAAAGCTGGATATCGCATCTTTTCCAACAATTTACATAGCGGTTTTGCGATTTTTGAAAATTCTTCGATGAATCTTCGATAGAAACCTACATGCCCCAAGAAGCTTCGAACACCTCGCACTGTGGTGGGTGGGGTAAGGGTTTGGATTTGTGACGCCCCAAATCCGGGGTGTCCGTTGACTACCCGTCAACCTGCGGAAATTCTATATGTCTAGTTTTACGAGACGCACACATGAGTAAAATAGCCACATGGGGCCCATACATCCATACTCATAAAACACATATTCCCAACTATATTTCTGTAGCTTTCATGTTTGTTCTACAAAAGATTTATACATATTTATTAAATATTTTCTGAAACGACATTTCTACTTTCTTCTCAATAGATAATTTACTCAAGGCATCGCCTCTGATACCCTCGTACCGAGCGGTCCCACGACTGGTGAGCAAAGCCCGCAGAAAGTTTTCCTACAAGGGTTACTCCTCACCTAAAATGCATATGCGCAATGGCATATATAAACAAGCAATCACATTCCATACAATTATTTTCTATATGAAATGTCTATATCACGATGAGACGCGACCCTCACGCCACCACCCGAGTCCTAACTGACTCCCCCACACTGGAATGCCAACTCCGTGGAAATAAAACCATGTACCACACCCTCGACTAAACCATCTGGAAAACCCTCCAATTTATTTATCAAAAACTGATTTTGATTCTTTTCCTTTATTCTCAGGCTACTTGACGTGTTTACAATCAGAGGGAAGCCTGACGCCTTTCAACATTTTCTACGATCCTCAGACGCCTGGATTCAGCCCAACCGTGAATAACCCGACTTTCACCTCGAGTGTGTGTGTGGGGACCTGACTCAACTCGCTTCCCCAAAACATAATTTATCAGCCTTTGATCATTTACACACTCGTGAATCTCTACCTCGGACTTTCATTCCATTTTTCCCGAGTTCACGACCCATTCACCAACACCGATGAATAAATTTTACCCCCCGCACTCCACACCCGACCTAACGCGATGTGATCGGTGCATATGAAATGGTAAGATGCCAATGCATTTTCTCATGTTACATGCATGAATGAGCAATTTTACATGAAACATTTGACAAACCACGGAAAATTATAATTTATACATATAATCTACCTCCATGCAAAACATATTAATACATCAAAAGCATGCATCAATATAATATTTCCACACACCGCATGTTATTCAAGCAAGCTTATAACACAACAAGTGCCTCAACTGAACCATTCAACAGGTACCTCGCGATTTTTCACAAATACGAACCATATTTGCCTAATCATTGTCATCTCATCAACAACACAACATCTAGAAACTTTCAGTTTCTAGTAAAACCTTAACTCCCACAGTCATGCAACCGGTCATGAAATCCATACCCCTTAGTCCCAAGGTTTGAACTAATTCATGGCCTCTCACGGCCTCCCATAAGCAACCCCCTACCATTATAAAGCCTTTGCGCTTAAAAGAAACCAAGAGAAAATATTCTACCTCTCGAGCTCACATGCCAAACTCCAACTTTGTCCATCGTAGATCCTAATCGCGCACCGACTTTAGTACTCGAACTTCGAACGTCGACCGCCTCGAAACCCGGAAAATCCTCCCTTTCCTTTCCTTCCTTCCTTTTCTTCCTTTTCTCTCTACTCATTCTTTCCCCTTCTTTGTTTTCTTTCCTTCCTTTCTTTCTGCTTTTCTTTCCTTTTCTTTTCTCTTCTCATTTCCCTTTCATTTCCTTTCATTTTCTTCTCCTTTTTATCCTTCTTTTTCTCCCCTCTTTTGAGATCCATCATTCTACACCCGGGAGGAAATCATTTCTCCATTTCTCAAACCAAGTGCGCTTCTCCCTTTTCATGCATTTTTCCTTTATTTCATAATTTCACTTTATGACATCATCACTTACATGGCTCAATGTGAGCCATGGAATCCATTTCCCACACATGGCTTAATTGTGAGCCACTCTTTTCAATGCCAAGTGTCACCCTTTCGGTGCGCCATGTGGCATCTCCCGCCTTAAGGTACGCTGGCCATCCGACAATTTTTACGCTCGAAAAACGTGAAATCCCGACTAATTCCGGACCCAACGAAATCTCGACGCGGGTAGCTAAATTTCACGAGACGATTTCAACGGAGAAGTCCGCTTCGCCATCCGAGATCTAGAAAAATTCTGGATTTTCAACCGAAATTTCTATTTTACCTTTATCCAAAATCTTGGATTTTCTGGGGTTTCACATTCCTTCTTAAAAAGAATTTCGTCCCGAATTCACGCACATACACATCCAACCACATGTGCATATGTACTTTTACTTAGTCTCCACGACTCGTGTTTCTGCGCATGGAAGACCGACTAAAGTCCTACTCATCGACAACCCAATAACTCATTAACTCATACATGTCAAGAATGACATATCGGCTAACCAATACTTCTTACTCACCCTAAGTGTCCATCACGCCTCACGCGCGCAATCTCGATCTCTAGAATATCAAATCTCTCCCTACTTCCTAGGGAAGAATTCTCTGAACACTGGCTCTCCCAGAGGCCTCAACCTCCAAGCCCAAACCTACCACACAAGATGCAATAATAATAAACATAATGCACCCATCAACACATACAGGAGTAGAAACATACCCTCAGACATCCGGGCTGATCCGCACGTCCGCCTCTGCACGATGCAGGCGCACACGCCCCCAGTCCCCCGTCCCGGGCCCGTGAACCCCGTGACCGACCTCCGACCCATACCTCGCCCCCTCCGGGTCCGTCTCAGACCGGCCAAGCCATGCGAAGACTCCCCGCAAATCCGAAACCTGTTCCTCCCCGACCACACCTGAGCGAGAAGGAAATGTTCCGAGTCCGTGCCTGTCCGACTGATGACTGGACCTGCACCGGCTCAAAACCCTGGGATCCTTGCCTCCATGGGCAATCCCTCTTCATGTCCTTCAAACATGGCACAAGCATGTCACCGACCCCGGGTCGGGCCCTCAGATCCGTGGCTCGCGGGACCGTGAGGCCTCCGCCTTCCGTACCGAGGAAGGCCGATCTCCCTTCCCTCTTCCCACTAGCACTCGTGATCCCGACCGCCTCGTGCATCCTCAATCTCTCTCTACGGGTCGTATCGGGCCCCAACCATAGAATCCATATCCCGTGAGGCTGAGACTCATCTCGCTCGAATGGACAACTTCAGCCCATTCCTCAACTCCTCCGACTTCGTCATGTCCGTGGGCCACATAGTCACAATGACCGGGCTAACTCCGTGAATCTAAATTCCACATACTCCATCAATATCATTCCCGCCCAAATTCTAGGGAAACTGAGCTTTAGCATGTCTCGCAGTCTCTGGAAAATACTTACTCATGAACAAATTCTCCCAAACGCCGCCCATGTCATACCTCTATATCTCTGTGTGGCTTCCCGCCCATCTCCACTCATACCGGGCCTCGCCTTCAGCCAGAATGCAAACAGTTCCGATCCCGCGCATTCTGAGGGCATCCCATAGCCTCCAATATGTTCAACGATAAAACCAATGGTCTCGCCACTACTCCGGATCTCCTCCTCAATGTCGAGGATGATGTGCCCTAAATCTCCTGATGTTACCGTGGACCTCCTCGACTACCCGCTTATGTCACTACCGAGCACTAGCAATCACCGGCGATATTTCCACGCCCCTCGAAGCAAAGGCCCGTCGAGTAAATATCGGGTGGATGGTCGATGCCTGTGGTGCCCGATCAAGACTTCAAATGGATCGACTTCTACGCCCTCGCCCCTCGACTAGCCATCTACATTTGTCAAATGGCAACAAGATTCATTAAATTTCACTACCCAACTAGCAATGCACCGCAATTATTAACAGACTTTTACAACCATGAATTTACCCATTCATTTCCTAAGCGGTGCTACTTGCCAACCACTCATAAATAATTTCAAAACTTTCTTGTTCGTTTCCTTATCCAAGTTCCTAAGGTTATAGCTCCTAACCTTAGCATTCACCCATTTCCTATACGCATTAAACCATGCATATAACATTCTTGCGCACTAACCGCGCAAACATAATTCCCATATACATCATACCGTGTATATGACCTTTCACGCAATTTGAAACACAAATCAAGCAATAATAAAAACAATAATAAACATGGAACATTAATGACGTATCTCAAAGGGTGTAATTACAGCCCCGAGATACTATTCATACACCGGAAAAATAAATTTTTTTTTTTTCACATACCTCATCAATGCATTTATAATAAATGCAATATAAATATCTTATATATTAAATCACCCACAAGAAAATTTTTAAAAATGCCAGATTTTTTTTACTGCGGAAATGCTGTTTCGCGAATGTTGTCCATGAACAAGGATCCAAACAAAGGATCGGAAACGCAGACCAAACAAAACCTGGTCGGGTGCACAAGGCGCACACCCAAAGCCCATGTCATGAAAGACCGCGCCGCTGGGCAGCTGCTCCGTGCCTCGCGGGCGGCCACAAGGCGCACAAAGCCTATGTCGCGCTGCAGACAATCGCAGTTCAAGGAAGCCAATGCGGCAAGCAGTCACACAGATAGCTCCCATGTCGTGGGCGCATGTCGCGACCTCCCTGCCTTGCCCAAATTCAATAACCGCTGTGTCAGCGACATCACTCGATGTCGCTGACATCAAGGCGTACCGAATCATGTCGCGACATCATATCTGGTCGCTGGCCACCATCTCTCCGCCCAATCCCTAGCCGTGTCAAGACTTATGTCGCCACATCACTTTCATGTCGCGACCTCCTCGGACGATTAATAACCTATGTCGACGCCAACCCCATGTCGCGACATCCCAAGACTAACCTATGTCGCGCGACATCGTTTCATGTCGCGAATTCTCCCAGATCGACATGTCCATGTCGCGACATCAAATCCATGTCGCGGACATCAAGCCCAAATTTAGTCATCGTTACCATGTCGCACGGGCCAATAGATGTCGCCACCTCCCCAGATCGTTACCATGTCGCGACATCGTCTGCGTCGCGACACCCGTCACTTGTCCCACGCCACGCCCATGTCGCTGACCGCGAATGATGTCGCGACATCGCCCGCGATGTACTTCTTTCTCGCTACTCGCGACGCCATGTCGCGACCTCCTTTGTAGCCACCCATGTCGCGACTTCACTTTGATGTCGCTGACATCGTCCAACCTGGCCACTTCCCCGCCGCAACTCGCCCAGTTATGCACGGCCCATTTTTCCCGGTCACGACCTCACGTCCAACCACACCGCAGTCGCGACTCGAATCCACATGTCGCGACTCCTCAAACAGTCCTAACATGCGCGAAATATTTTTTTTTTCATCCAAAGAAATTCTTCTTTTTCTCGCTATCCCATCGATGCAAAGAGCTTCAACTCCATCAAGCTCACATAAACTTTAAAAATGTAAGAGTTGAATTTCAACTCTTTTTCCATGCATGAAAACTAGAACAACCTTCCAGAATTTCACAACACCCATCTACTGCTATTCTTTAAAAAAAACTGGAACAATTGTCCAGAAAAATCAAAAATTTTTTTTTTCATCCTCCAGTAGCCTTCCCTGCTACTCCTAAAGATGCAGTAGCTTGTACACTGCTCTTTATCCACTTCTAAATTTCTAGAATTTAATTTCAATTCTTTCCTTTGTGCAAAAACTGGAATAAATTTCCAGAATTCCACAAATTCCATTCAGTTCATGTTCAAAAACTGGAGCATTGCCCAGAAAATTTTTTTTTTTTTCGTTTATTTCTTGTTTATTTCTCGACTCGTCGCCTAAAATTCTCTGAACATCTAAGGTTAGATTTTCTCGACCCTAACTTTTCAACACTTTGTCCTATGCTATTCACCAAGCATACAATTCACACAATTCATAACAAACATGTTATACACCATCACACATCACATTTAATTCACCAAAATGCACACTGATGTATGATCTAACCCGTTTCCCATCAAGTCTTAGGTATATCGTATACCTAACTTTACACCCATCGAGCTCCTAAGGTAACCGCTAATCTTAGCTCATACTGCCGTGACGCCAAATCCGGTGTGTCCGCTGACTGATCTTCACACAACCTCGCGAGTTCTATATGTCTCGTATTACGAGACACACACATGAGTAAAATAGCCACATGGGGCCCATATATCCATACTCATAAAACACATATCTCAACTATATTTTCATAGTTTTCATGTTTGTTCTATAAAAAGATTTATACATATTTACAAAATATTTACTCAAAGCCACATTTCGCTTTCTTCAATAGATACCCCATCGCTGCATCGCTCCCGATAGTCCCCTCGCACCGAAGCGGGTCCCACGACGGTGAGCAAAGCCCAAGAGAAAGCCTTTCCTACGCGGTTACTCCCACCTAAAATGCATATGCAATTTAAGATATATAAATGCTGAATCACATTCCATACAATTATTTTCTATATGAAATGTCTATCGCGATGAGATGCGACCCTTCATGCCACCACCGAGTCCTAATCGACTCCTCACACTGAATGCCAACTCGTGAAATAAACCAACACACACCCCCGACTAAACCAATGGAAAACCCTCCAATTTATTTATCAAAAACTGATTTTGATTCTTTCCTTTATTTCTCATGGGCCACGGATTTCTGGTTTACACTGTAGGAAGCCGCACGCCTTTTCAACATTTCACGAACTTGTATCGTCTGATTCATGTCTAACCGTGAATAACCCGTGGACTTTCACCCGAGTGTGGGGGATCTACCCTAACTCGCTCCGCCCAAAACATGCAATTTATCATTCGATTACTTTCATACACTCGTGAATCTCTACCTGACTTTGTCCCATTTTTCCCGAAGTTTTACGACTCCATTCACCAACACCGATGCGAATAACCTTACTCCCAGACCCACACCCGACCGACGCGATGTGACTTGCATATGAAATGCATGATGCCAATGCATTTTCTCATGTTACATGCATGAATGAGACTACACTTAAACATTTACAAACTACTTAAAAATTATAATTTATACATATAATCTACCTCCACGCAAAACATATTAATACATCAAAAGCATGCATCAATATAGCATTTTCACACACCGCATGTTATTCAAGCAAGCCATAACACAACAAGGCCTCAACTTGGAACTATTCAACATGGTACTGTGGGCTCCCTTCACAAACATGAACTATATTGGTTCCAACTCATTGTCATCTCATCAACAAATCATAACATCTAGAAACTTCATTTCTACAAAACCCTAACTCCCATTAAATATGCAACCTATCATGAAACTCATACCCCTTAGTCCTAAAGGTTTGGAACTAATTCACATGGCCTCTCAGCGGCCTCCCATAAGCAACCCCTACCATTATAAAGCCTGCTAAAAGTAAACCACAAGTAGGAAAATATTCTACCTCTTGGAGCTCTGTCTAAACTCCAACTTTTTCGTGTCCACACGCAGATCCTAATCGCGTGCACCGACTTTAGTACTGAACTTTCTCGAACGTCGACCGTCTCGAAACCCGGAAAATCCTCCTTTCCCTTTCCTCTCCTTCTCCTTTTTCTTCCTTTTCTCTACGATTCTTTCCCTTCTTGTTTTCTTTCCTTCCTTTCTTTTCTTTCCTTTTCTCTCTTTCTCTCTCTCATTTCCCTTTCTTTCTATTTCTCTTCATTTTCTTCCCTCCTTCTGGGTCCTTTTCCTCCCCGAGAATCCATCATTCGTCACCCAGAGGAAATTGCCTCTCCATTTCCTCAAACCAAGGTGGCCTCCTTTTTCATGCATTTTTCCTTTCTTTTATTTCATATAATTTACCTTACGACATCACTTACATGGCTCAATGTGACCATGGAATCCATTTCACATATGGGCTTAATTCAGAGCCACTCTTTTCAATGCCAAGTGTCACCCTTTGAGGTTCCATGTGGCATCTCCTCATCTTACAAATGTGGTCATCCGACACCTCATCGCCAAAAACGCAACTCGACTACCTCAACCCAACGAAATTCACAGAAATGCACTCACTTGAGACGATTTCAACCGAGTAGTCCGTTTCGTTATTTGAGATCTAGAAAAATTCCATTTTCAACCTAAATTTCTATTTTACCTTTATCCAAAATCTCGGATTTTCGGGTTTCACAGATTGTTGCTATATTTGCTTTTATCCACTCCAACCCTTCGAGAGACGAGGTGTCCAAGCACGATGCCTCGCACTGGCTTGAAATGACACTTTCCCAATTCAAACCGCATTTTTCTCTGCGGTGCATCTTTATAACCACTTCAAGATCGGGTCGTGAAATTATCCAATGAGCATCCATACACGGAAAAATCATCCATGAAGTTTTCTATCAAATCTGAAAAATGGCGGTCATGCATCTCTAAAAGGTGGCTGGTGCATTGCAAAGCCCAAACAACATTCTTTTGAAGGTGAATGTCCCATATGGACATGTGAAGGTTGTCTTCTCTTGGTCTTTGGGGCTCACCATAATTTGGTTGTATCCTGAATAGCCATCTAGGAAGCAATAGTGAGAGTGTCCCGCAAGTCGATCTAGCATCTGATCCAGGAAAGGGAGAGGATAATGATCCTTCCTAGTTGTGTTGTTGAGCTTTCTATAGTCAATGCATACTCTCCATCCCGTAATTGTACGAGTGGAAAGAAGCTTGTTTTTCTCATTCCAAGACTCACCCAAGGGCTATCGAAATAACATATATGAATCCAGTCTGAGCCATTTTAGAACTTCCTTTTTCGTGGCTTCCTTCATTACGGGGTTTAACTGCCTTTAATGCTCAATGGATGGAGCATGATATTCTTCCATCAAAATTTTGTGCATGCATATGGAGGGATTGATTCCCTTGATGTCTTCTATAGACCATGCAAATGCCTTCAAATTCCTTTGAAGCACACCTAACAATTTAACCTCCAAAATTTTCCAACTTTGAAGATATAATTACTGGCTTTGTGTCATCAGATCCCAAAAATGTATATTTGAGGCGCTTCGTGTAATTCCTTCAAAGACTGTACTCATCCGTGAGTCTTTCTCTTCTTCTAAACTCGATTCTTCTTCATTTTCTGAAAATCGCATTGCTTCGATCAATTCATGCGGATGATGTGATTCATCACATATGGGTCACTGTGGTGGGCGACTATCATACTATTAAGTGGACACGCTGGGCAAAATAATACAACACATCCTCTTAAGAAGGAATCAAACCATCAATCCTCATGCAACTAGCATTTTCAGTACTTGGGAACTCCATGCTTTTATATAGATTAAACTTCACTGGTTCACCTACTTGAAACCAATTCCCATTCTTCACATCGATGAGTGCTTGCCCAATGGCGAGAAACGACCTTCCCAAGATTATCGGTACTGCCCTATCTTCCTCCACATCTAAAACCACAAAATCCACAGGAAAGATGAATTTATCAACCTTCACTAAAAAATCCTCGATAATGCCCTTCGAAAAGGTCAAAGATCTATAAGCCATTTGAAGTGATGTGCCGTAGGTGTAATCTCCTCCACCAACTTTTTAGCCATACCGAAAAATGTATAACAAATTTATAAGCCATCTCAAGATCACATAGTGCCTTTGTTGAACGTATGCTCCTCAATGGTGCAAGGGATAGTAAAACCACTTGGATCTTTGAGTTTCTCTGGGAGCTTTCGCTGAATGATCGCGGTGCAATTTTCAGTCAAATTTACTGTCCCATATGCCTCTAACTTTTTCTTGTTGCTCATTATCTCCTTCATGAATTTTACATAAGCGTACTTGTTTCAACATATCGACAAATGGAATGTTGATCCCAAGTTTCTTAAACATGCTTGAGAAATTGAGTAAACTGTCTATCTAGCTTGGTTTTTCAAAACCTTTCAAAAAGGGTAAGGGTGAGGTATATGGAAAGGTCATTCTTCCCGGGACAACTTCATCGGATTTTTGTTCCTTTCCCTCGTTGTCCTGCTCAACTCCTACTTTGTTCTCCTCAGCTTCTATCTTTTCTTCAACTTCCATATTTTTGTGCTCCACTTGCTTTTCAGTTTTCTCATCCTTCTTGGGCTCGTCTAGCTCTTTCCCACTTCTTAGGGTTACGCCCATGCATTGCTTCGGGTTTTTCTCTGTGTCACTCGGAAAGGATTTTAGCGGATTCTCTCAAAGATCGGTTTTCAATCATTCCATCTCGAGTTTCTTGATTTTCAAAGATGCTCCCAACCCGACTCCGATTTGTCTCCTGGCTATTCTTTATGCATGTGCCATTGGTCTAAGCAGCTCCAGATTTTTCATGCAAGCTCCCATGGTATTTTGAATACCTTCCATGCTCTTTATTACATCTCCCATCATAGCTTGACCATTTTTCAGCTGAGTGATTATAGTGTTGGTTGACTTCTTCATATCATTTATCACTAGCAAGAGCTCATTGAATCCCGACGCCTTTGTGGCGTCTTTGATAATTGAGCCTAAGCCGCTTTGGTTTTGAAACTCGAAGGTGCCGTGGGTATCGCACCAGGGGCCTATGAGGAACATCATCTTTTGTTGCCACCTCTTGAAATTCAAACCATGAAATTTTTCCAAATTTCCTCTCCGCATGGTTCATCGAATACCATACAGTAGGCACTAGTGCTAGGGATGGTCGCTTAGTTTCCACATTGGCCACTTTCCTGCTCAAAACAAGAAACTCACACTTTATTACTTTAAAATTGCAACAAATAATATTTTAAGCAAGGAGGCAAATATATATATAGTATAGATATATATATATATATATATATATATATTATTATTATTAATTTTTTTTCTTCGACGAAGGTCAAGATCAATGCCACATCATCAAGCCATGTCACAAGATCAATGCAGTAATTCAAAGTCGTAAGACGCTCAATCCGCCAACTATAAGGCCTCGATCACGGAAATTTTTGTACCTCATGCGGTGCATAGTTTTTCACTTACCAACCATTCCACATCGCTACGCCTCAAATTTACAAGCCCAAACGACAAGCCCACACGCCTAGACAAGCCTAGTATGGACCCAGATAGCCCGACTTGCTTAATTTGTCTCTTCAACCTTCAATTGCTATAGGAATCGACCGCTTTCCGCCGAGCTCGTTTTCGACTCCCGCTTGAAATCTGCACTTCGACCACCTATTTTAAAGTGCAGACTTGCATCCATCTCTTCGTCCCGACATGGGCTAGATCCATTGATTCAAATGTTTAATTTAGGTCCCAAAATTGTAACTAAGTCTCTGAAAAAAAATGTGTTTAAAATTTACATTTTAGTTTGAAAATCCAATTTTGGGTAAAATAAATTGCTCAACATCTAATTTAATTTTGATAAACAAAATAAGCAACTAATTTCTTAAATCAAAATCATGTTTTTGAATAAAAAGAAATGGTTCGCTTAAATATATATATATATATAGTTATATATATATATATATATATATATATATATATATTCTTTCGTTTTTTCCCAAAATTGTACACTTGCAGAGTAAAGGTAATTTTTTTTTTTTCCTTCTCAGACATTCAGCTCAATCATACGTAGTTCGTCTTAAGATCGTTTAGAAAACAATAAGCAAAATCACTGTGCATAAAAAGATGCAAAAATAATGGAATAAAATTATGAATATAATAATAAATCATGCTTAGACAACACAAATATCTTTAGATTCGAGGCTTGTATTCCGCGTAGTCCTTAAGACGACCTGCTTCTGCCACATGGTGCTTGTTTCAATTGCAACGTTTGCCTCCCGAGATACAATGAAATCAACAAGAATTCCGATAAGGCACCTTCAAAATTCCTCCAATGAACCTTAGAAACACCTTTACTCTATCACCCACACTAACAAGTTTCTTTGTAATATTATACGTAAAACACAACTGAAAAAGCTTGTTTCACAAATGAAAACACAAGGCTTCGAAAACAAAGGTTACAAAACAAAAATTAAAAACCATTTAATAATAATTTAAAGGCCATATAAAAATGCAAACCAAACTGAAAATTAAATATACAATTCATTCACACTTATTACAATTGATTTAAAAACCGTTACAAAACATTTAAAAATCCAACACAAAACACTTAGAACTTTTACTAATTCCAAGACTTTCTTCTTTGGCATATGTCGATCATCTTGTTGACTATAGTGCAACTCCACTTGTTTCACTTTCCTTCAGAGTTCTTTAGCCATTGATGCATCTTCCCACCACACACCTTGCACAAAATTACGAAACCAGTGCCCATGTGCAAATGTGGTCGACCTGCTAACAATGATTACATCCTCTTTCATGGCAACTAGTGGATATGCTGTTTGCATCTCATACATTTCTCATATGAAAATCTCATCAAATGTTGCAATGTTAGCTTGGGTGTCGGAGCCATTTTCCGAACCAAATTCTCCACCTTTAGATACTTTTCTAATTCGCCTAGATCATCCCACACACCCAACATACTTTATTCTTCGGGTTCTTCTTCCCTCTCGACCACTAGTGCATTTTCACCGTTGAAGCATTTTTCTCACTACTAAGCCTTCTTCTTCAAATATGTCGGTGACTTCTAAATAAATCACCTTATCTCTTCCCATACATCAAGATACTCATGTGTTCATAGGAAGCTCAAGAGTAATCTACTAGACGCAATGCCTTGATCTCACCAGAGATCATAACTCTAATAGCCTCTAAGTTTGAAATGATGCCATTGAAAATACTCAGATGGTTTTAGATCCTCTTACCCTCCTCCATATGTAGTTTATAAAACTTCTCCTTCAATTACAACCTCTTTGAAAGACTCTTTGCTTGATACATATGCTCAAACTTTTCCTAAAGCCCCTTGGCAGTTGAAATCCCAAACACGTTTGCTAGAATATTCTTCGCCAAACACAGCCTTATGGTACTAGCAACTTTCAAATATAGCTCCTCCTAATCTTCATCACTTATAGCAGACTTAGAAACCTCAGATATTGCAAAATCTTCATCGGAGGTAGTGGTAGGCTTGCCCTTCAACGCCTTATGTAACCCAGACTGAATCAATAAATCCTTGACTTGCACTTGCCACAAGCCAAAGTTAATTCTCCTATCAAATTTCTCAACATCAAACTTCATCGCTTATATTTTTGTTGCTAAGAAACCACATACCACTTGTTGGAAAACCCTGAGATCAACCTTGGAAAAATATCAATTAGAGAATTAAACTGGGAAAAATAAATTACACAAGAATTTACATGGAAAACTCCTTTACTAGAGAAAATCATGGGCCAACCAAGATAAACCATTATGTAATAATTTACAGGCCAATTACATAGATTTTCACCACTACCCCCACAGAAAACCAAGACTAATACAAGAGAAAATATAAACCCAGATAAACTGGGCGTTTATCACCATCCAAAGATAGCTACACTACAAACCCCGTATTAAACTCGAGAAAGAACCCCTTGCTCTTTATCAAAATCTTCTTTTTGCCTCACTCCCCTCTCACATTCTCGGATGGATGAAATCAAGTATGACTACCTATTTATAGGCATGGCTTAAGGGGCGTAATCTTCTAGTGCCTCACTCTTTCACATTCTTGGATGACGAAACTGGGCATGGGACTGCTCATTTATATGTAGAATACCATGTGTTAAGCTCCCATTTTTTAAATTCCAGCTGCAGTTTTCTTCGATGCCTCTTTGGTGTCAGAAATATTTG
Source organism: Tetrastigma voinierianum (assembly GCA_016808115.1). NCBI lineage: Eukaryota > Viridiplantae > Streptophyta > Magnoliopsida > Vitales > Vitaceae > Tetrastigma > Tetrastigma voinierianum. The sequence continues at coordinate 19,060 of JAEQBH010006357.1, read as the reverse complement.
ACAAGGAAGAAGAAGGGGGCGAATTGCCTCTTTTCTTGATCAAAGAGGAGCCCCATTTTTCATCTTCCTTCATATACTTTATTTAATATGATGACTCATGAGGAGGATTCTTACTCATCAAAGAAGTGCATGCAAGTTGGGTCAGGACGGTTCTTCAAGATCTCACACAGTAGACCTAAGAGTGAGCCTCACGCCTGGCCTTATCAAACTTGGATTATGAAGAACCGCCCATGAGCCCAAGATAAGCATACCAAGCACGCAAAGATATGAAGATAGGATGTACCCAGTCTCACAAAGAGCCGGTGTGACCACTGGGCTTCAAGCACCATGATTCTGAATGCCTAATGAAGGGCAAGCTTAAACTAAGCCAACAAACCATCCAATTGAATGAGTACGAGATGATTAATTAACCAAATTTTTTTTATATCTATTCACTTTGCAACAACGTTATAGTAATCTATATTAGAAGGTGAAAACCTCAACCTAGTTATTCTTTGCGCCCTTTCAACTCTTTAATAACTGACTCCAGTTTTCACACAATGAATCCAAAAGACTTAAAACCCATGATTTATAGAAATAAAGGCAACGATAATCAATCTAGTCTTACTTGACTGTGTCAAGCCTTCAAAATTACTGTACAAATGATGATCTAATCAAGACTTGAAGAATCAATAAAAATTATCATTTGCCGTGAAGATCTAATTAATATTGTTTCATTGACCTTGACTTTTTAAAGAGAATGAAATTAACAATCCTTAAGAAAATTCAAAACAGACAAATTAACAATCATGGCTGTGGCTGCTATAAATAGAATAAGGTTTATTCAATTCCTTATTTCTCTTATCCATCTAATTAGAGAAATTTATGATGTTCTAAGGTAAAAGATATATTCCTTCTTCTTCTTCGGCAAGCTTCACCACCTTTCTAATTCTTTTCATTTACCTCGGCCGCTACAGGTATAAATGTAACACCCTTCCTCTCATTTTTCATCTCTATCCCTCACTACTTAATTTTGAAACTGTTCATTTATTTTTTACTGGAAAAGTTTGGGAAAATGCATTTGTTATAAATTTAATTTTCTTCCTGAAATAAACTTTCTGTATATTCTATTATTAAATTTTGGGAAATCAAACATATTCAAAAAACCCATCTGATAATGTAGGATCAAGAACCAAAAAATGTTCTTAGATTTAGAACTATTACTCAATAAGGCTCTGCTTGGAATCCAAAAAGTTATTTAAGGAAAATAGAAGGAAAAATGATATTTAAAGAAAAGCTAAATTTTTTTAAATCTTATAATTAATTTATTAATCATTTTATTTGTTTCTTCTATTATATATTATGATTAAGAAATTTAAAATTTTTAAACAGTTTTAAGAAATTTTTGATTTATATTTTATTTTAGCTTATATTTTTCATATGAAATCATCTATTATAAAAATAAAACTATTTCTCTTTGAATATTTTCTTAATAAGATCTAATCTAGTATAATAAATGATTATAATTGAGATTGGCATTTACCCAGGCAACGTAAGCTTGGGATGATCTATATATATATATATATATATATATATATATATTGTATCTTCTTCTAAGTTGGTCTGTAATTTCTTGACTTTTAAAACAAAAGAAGGGAGGTCATGCCTGATTGATAGATCGCAAAAGGGATGATTCCGAAATCAGCTCATCACGCCACCTATAGTATCGAAACCAGGCCCTAAAATTGAGTTTTTAGTGAAAGTAATCTTATTTATGTTATATTATATGAATAGTCTTTTTTTTTTTTTAAATAATCATCAAATTAGTTTTTCATATACTGAATTCATCAAATACGGTTTTAAAAATGATCTTAAAACCACATTCACTAATTGCGATTTTAAAAAATTAACATTAAAACCGTAGCTAGCCGACATGCTTTAAATTAACTTAAAATCAAGTAGCTTGAAAATAATATTTAAGGGTCATTTAAATCATATTTGGTGAATACGGTTTCAAAACATAGGAAAATTACTTGTGATTATTTCTAAAAAAGGCTGTAATTTTACAACAAAAAGTACTTTGACACCAAACTTGGGAATCTATAAGAATCTGGCCACATTAATTTTATATGGTTTAGATTAACTTATACAACAAAAGTGTTATCTAAGTATGATATACCATTTAATAATTACCCAGTTCATCAATGTGTATTTATTCTCGAAGACAGATTTGAGTTTGTATCAGTTTTAAAGCAAAACAAAACAGACAATTACACTCCATTCTGTAATATATATACATATATATATATATATATATATATATATATATATATATATATATATATATATATATATATATATAATCCTTATTATTAAATAAATAATAAAATGAGTTTGATTAAAATGTATAGAATTCATCGCTATTAAATTTAAACATATCTTTTATTTTACTTCAAATTTTACCATTTTACTTTTTTTTTGGCTATTTTTTCTTTTCTCAGTACTTTATGGCTTTCAAACAAAACCTAAAGAGATTTTATTAAAGGTAAATGACATGATTAACAAAATTAGCAAATCGGGAATAGAAGATCTTACTTGGAACTTGAAACCTCATTCAAATTATATGCCTGAAATCTCACAAAGGTAAGCTTAAAGTCAACAAGCTATCTAATTGAACCAGTATGAGGAGATTAATCAATTAACCCATATATACACTTAAAATCATATATGCATACAAATTAAATAAAAGTAAAGATAAGTTAGTCTTCCTTGACTGTGCCAAATGATAATATAATCAAGACTTTTTTTTTTTTTTTTTGGGGAAAGGAAACTACATACGAAAAAAACCCTACATAATCTATTAAATGAAGAACCACAATAATCATTAAAACCAAAATTTAAAACATCTTTGTTACGATTCTCCTCCAAAATTTCTCCTTACTTTCTATGGTTTCATAACCTTTAAGTAAAAGGAAAATTATATTATTGACATTTGTTCAAATTTGAGATATTTTTAAGTAATTAACTTTTGGTTGTTTTGTGGATTCGCTAAAAAAAATAGTAGCTCCTTATTTGCTGGTCATGAAAATCTCTCTTTTTTTCTCTTCTATCATGTTTTAGGATATAGTCATAATTTAAAATATTGACAAAAATAATTGAACTTCTATGAATATGTTTTAAAGTATAGAAAGTCAATGAACTAGAAAAGCCGACAAAATTAATTTATATATACATTGACTATAAAATAATTGGAAGATATTCTATATACAAAGTACTCATTTATAATATTAATAATCCACAAAAGAAAAGGACATTCTCCATAATATTCCGTAACCTTTGTTAAAAAATAATCCCACTTTCACAAATTTTTCACTATGAAGACGATCTTTTATACTACAAAAAAATATGCTAGTCAATGAACCAATGGGAGGATAAGATACCAACAAATTAAATGTCATCAAAAATTTATCAATGAAACAAAATAAAGACATTTCCGCACCTTGTGGGTCAAGTAAATCTTTGATTTCATGTGCCCAAATTCAACACCTGAACTTGTAGAAATTGTTTTTAGTGTGACAAATTCCACAACTTTATGACCTGGAAAGTTTCAATGGAAGATGAAATGAAAATAAGTAAAATAAATGCAACAAATAATTAATAAAAATAGAATCAATAAAAGTGTAACACCCAAACTGCGTGATATTACCAACCTCTTTTCTCTCATGCTCATGGTATATATATGCTCATATATATATATATATATATATATATATATATATATATATATATGTTTCAGCTCAAGTTCATTAGCTTTTTCATAGCCTTGGTTAATCATAGTGGCGCCAAAATCAAAGCACAAATCAATTAGATGGATTAATGACTGTCAAATTTTACTTTGAAATAAAGCATATGGGTTCAAATCTTAGTGCAAAGAATTTATTTTTTCAAAATTTTAGGGGGCACCCAAAGCCCCGAGTACATCTGCCTCTGAGGTAACAGTTCCAGTTATCAGTTAAACTAAATAGGCACTACTAAGACTCCATTGGAACATAGAAAATACTAAGAAAATAAAATAAAAAGGAAAAGTGAAAGGAAAATTTTTTTGGAGAAAAATAAATATAAGTTTAAATTTAATAAATTAATTTTACATGTTTATTTGAACTCATTTTATTTGTTTTCCTCTATTATACAAGGACTTAGAAATTTAAAAATATGTTAAATTTTGAGGAAATTTGATTATATTTCATTTATTGGATTTTTTTTATATTTTTCATGATGAAAACCAAACATGAGAAAAACATTTTCTAAGATTAGAACTTTTGGGTTTCAAATGATGCCTAAATGATTTTACCAAACGAAAATGACATGATTAAAAAAAAATTAACAAACCGGGTATAGAAGTTGTTGAAATCAATGGCACAATAATAAACTACGAAAACAAAGAAAAACACTAAGATTTTACGTGGAAACCCTTGCAGAAAAAACCATGGACAAAGGAGAAGGGAAAAGGTGAAAAAATGCCCCCAACCCATATGTCAAATATGGCCCTTAACTTTATTTTTTGGTCCAACCATACCCTTTACGTTTCTTCCGTGACACACTTATATTGATGGAGGATTTTCTAAAACAAACCTTGGGAGTTCAATCTTGATTATGGAAAATTTAGATTCAGGAGTTTGTGAAACCTTGGAGAAACCAAATATATTTTTGTTTCCAAGTATTTTGAGTCTTGTTACTATTTTGATTTGGAGTTGTTTTATTTTAAAAATATTTGCTCTCCAAGTCAAAGTAGTAGTTGATTTATTTAATTTAGAAAGTTTGTTTTGCTAATCAAATAGAAGTTGCTATTTCTTGGGTGGATTCCCTTGAGTGGGGAGTTCATGGCTTCTTATCCCTTGGTGGACTCCTGGAGTGGTGAAGTAAGTATCTATCCATCTATAACCTCTACTCATATCATCATCTTCTTATTTTAACTTTCCAAATCCAATTCTCCAACCACAACCCAAAACTTTCAAATTCTGGTTTCATACTTCAAAACTCTTTCCAAATACTTTGTTTAACCTTTGAAAACTTATAAATACCATCTTCCTTAACCTTGTAGAAACCCCAAAGATTACAGCACACAACCCTAGCTTATCTTAGAAAACCCGAAAAACCACACAAATTAGCTTTAAATGTCGCTTTGCATCAAATAAAACCCAAAACCTTTCCAAACCTAAAATCCTTCATTCTAAATTTTAATTCCATCATATATAAACCCTAAACTAGTTCTATAACCTTTAAGACCAGACCTATCCCTTACCCATCAAAGTTCTACTCATAACCCTAACTTACTTAAACCCTTTAGATCATCCATTACTGTTCCGTCCTTGCATCAAAGTGGTATCACATCTAATGGTTGATGGCTGATCAAAAGCTGAAAGGCTTTCTTGGTGCTAAAGACAAGAGTTCTAATCAGGGTTTGAGTTGTTCGCAAACTGCAAAGCAAAAGCATATTATTGATCTTCATATTCTTGCTTATCATCTACAACAATGTTTAAGGCTTTATGAGGATCCTATGTCTATGGAGAAATTGATGGAAGGTATTGGCAAATACAAGATCAAGGAGGAAAAAGATGATTTTGATGAAGAGACTTTGTAGCCTAGTCAACTTCAAGATTCTTAGAGCGCAAGAAGGCTAAAGGTATGTATGCACGAGTTTATGATTATCATGGGAGGTATGATGGCTACTATCGAAATGAAGATTACTATAAGAGGCATGGTAACTATGATGAAGGCTTAAAATTCAATCCAAAACTTAACATTCCAGAATTTGATGGAAGAATTGATGCAAATGGATTTTTGGATTGGCTTAATATGATGGAGCATGTCATTGAGTATTATAATCCTTCTAAGCGTGAAAAGGTGAAGTTGGTAGCTATCAAGACGTGTAAGAATGCTTTCATTTGGTGGAAAAACTTGAAGAGACAACATGAAAAAGATGGTAAAAAGAAGATTGAAACTTGGGAAAAGATGAAGAAAGAGGTAAAAAGGAGGTACCTTCCCAATAACTATCGCTAAGACATCTACCTCAAAATTCAAATTTTTAAGCAACAAGATTTGAATGTGGAAAAGCATTCATCTGAGTTTGAAAAGTTGATAATCAATGGAGACTTGCAAGAGTCCGAGGAACAACTCATAGCCCGCTATTGTGTTGGTTTGAGGTTCGATATTACTAGAGTTATTTTTATGCAGCCATACAACACTCTTGAATATGTGATAAAGCTTGTTTTGAAGGTTGAGGCTCTAAACAAGTATAGAAGTTCTACTATAGTTAGGAGTGTGGCTAAAGAAGGGTTTGCCATGGATTCAACTTCTAAGAATCATAGTAATGCTAAAACTACACACAAACCTCAAGTAAAGAATGAAGTGCATAAACCACATCAAGAATAAACTCCAAAGATGTGTTTTAAGTGCCAATTATTGGGCTTATCGATTTCGAATGTCCTAACCAAAAGGTGATTGCCCTAATTGAGGAAGATGAGGCCAAGGAAGATGTTGAAGAAGTAGTTTAATCTAACCATGTCCAAGAAGATGAGAAGAGTTCACTATTGTCAAAATCTAATTTGGAAATGAAAGATGGTTCAAATGTGATGCCTTTGGTTGTTGTTGAGGAAATCGAAAGTGAAAAAGAAATCCCGCAAGAAGTGAAACTAATTCTAGAGAAATTTGTTGATGTTATGCTTGAGAAAATACCACATGGTTTGCCACCTATGAGAGATATTCAAAATCAAATAGACCTCATACCAAGTTTGGTTTTTTCTAATTGGCGCCTTTATAGTGAGTCCTAAGGAGCACGAAGAGGTTGAAACATAAGTTGATGATTTGCTTGACAAATGGATTGTTCGAGTGAGTAAAATTTATTATATGGTTCTCACCGTGTTGGTGCATGAAAAAGATGGATTTTGGAGAATGTGTGTTGCTTTCCAATCTATCGACAACCTTTTGATTCATAAGGAAGTAAGGTTCAACATAATGCAAACAGCGGAGCAATTTGAAGATCAAGAAAATGAAGGTTATCAAAGGCTCGTATTTGACCTTGGAGGTTGGATTTGGTTACACATGAGCAAAGAGTAGTTTATCATGTAGAGGCGTTCCAAGTTGCGCACAAGAGTACATGGCTCTTCAAGGATTATTAACAAGATTGGAGAGAATGTTTACAAGTTGAAGTTGCTAGATGACTATGACATCTCACCTATATTCAATGTCAAAGACTGAGTTCCCTGAGCCATGGTGAAGACTTGAGGGCAAGTCTTTTTCCCAACTATGGGGGGATTTATGCAGAGCTTCTACAACAAACCTTGGGAATTCAATCTTGATTATGGAAAATCTCGCATTCTACTGAGTTTGTGAAACCTTAGAGACTCCAAATATATTCATGTTTCCAAGTATTTTGAGTCTTGTTATCATTTTGATTTGGAGTTGTTTTATTTTAAAAAGATCTGTTCTACATACCCAAGTAGTAGTTTCTTTATTTAATTTAGAAAGGTTTTTTTGCTAATCAAATAGGAGTTGCTATTTCTTTGTAGAAAGAGTTGCTGTATTTAATTAGAAAGTCTTGTTTTCCAAGTCAAAGTAGGAGTTGTTTTATTTGATTTAGAAAGTATGGGGCCTATATATACTCCCCTACTGTAGTCTTTTGATAATCAATTCAAGTTTAATAATATTTTAAATTTTCTCTTTTTAGCCTTCGTTTCTTATCTATCGTGGATTTCGAGTGGCGAGTTCAAGTTTATCTCTCGTTTCGTGGGCGGAAGCATATCTCTTTGTTCTCTTATCTCTTAGGTGGATTCCCTTAAGTGGCGAGTTCGTGGATTCTTATCCCTTGGTGGATTCCTTGAGTGGCGAAGTAAGTATCCATCCTTCTATAACCTCTACTCATCTCATAATTTTCTTATTTTAACTTTCCAAATCCAATTCTCCAACCACAACCCAAAACTTTTCAATTATGGTTTCATACTTCAAAACTCTTTCCAAATACTTTGTTTAACCTTGAAACCATAAATACCATCTTCCTTAACCTTAGAGAAACCCCAAATTTTTGCACAACCCAAGCCTACCTTAGAATGACCTAAAAACCACAAACTAGCTCAAAACAAGGCTGTTTTGCATCAAATCAAACCTAAAACCTTTCCAAACCTAAAATCCTTCATTCTAAACCTTAATTTCATCATTTATAAGCCCCAAACTAGCCCTATAACCTTTGAGACCAGACCTATCCTTGACCCATCAAAGTTCTACTCATAACCCTAACTTACCTAAACCCTTTATATCATCCATCACTTCATCCTATCCCTATCACAGTACTCCTGTCAAGTTAACTAATTCACAAAGATGCAAACAGCTAATAACGTTGTTGACATGGCATCCTCACGTGAGTTTTTAGTCGATGTGGTAGCTTTGCACGTGATCTGCTAAACCCAAACATTGTTTTGACAAAAATGCTCTCATCCCTACCGATTTGCAACCTATTTGATTTGCCCTAATCTACAAATTCTTTTCTTCCCATTTATCTCTAACCAAACAGAAAGCCAAAAACAAAATTTGGCTTGTTGGGTTTCATGGTTATCTTGTTTCTCTTTAACCAAATAGAAAGCCAAATAAGAATTTTGCAAATTCTCGTTTCTCGTCGCAAAAATATCATTCATTCTCTCGCCATTGTTAGGTTTAGGGCTCCTTATTTTTGGAGACAAATCCAAGAACACAGAAATCCTCAAGAACCCAATAAGCCCATAAAACAAAATAAAAAAGAAAAACCTAACAAAATCTCCAACAGCTGAATCATCGATAATAGCTTAAACAAACCCAAAACACCAAAACATGCAAAAACTAATTTAGACCCTAAAAAGGATTCGGAAAAAGAAAACAACCCAGAAATTGGAAACAAGATGAGGATGGAAAGAGAAGTAGAGGGACAGTTTTCACCTTTTGTAATATACAAAATAATAAGGTACAAAAAGAGCAGGTCAATAGTTGCGTAAAACCAAAAACTAACGCTGAGATAATTCCAGAGAAATGAAATAGATTTAAAGAGAAACAAGGGAGAAAATTAGGGCTTTGATTCAGAGAAAATTAGTTTTAAAGGGGAGAATTTCAAAAAGGGGGAGGGAGCTTAGGGATGAAATTGAGACGGAATCGTGGTTATAGAGGGAATTTAGGGTAGATTCAAGGGCATTTTTGTTAAAAGAATGTTTGGGGTTAAAAAAAACCACGTGCAAAGGTGCCACATAAGCAAAAAAAAAAAAAACGCATGTGAGGGGTGGCACATTAGCACCGTTGACGTCCCGTTTGTCCATCTAGCGTTTCCGTTAATGGGAGGGGCTTAAGTATGTCAAGATAGAAACGTTAGGGCCATGACTGGACCGAAAAAAACATTAAGGGCTGGATTGGACATACAACCAAATGTTAGGGGCATTAGTGTACCTTTTCCCCAAAAGAGAAAGTTTCACTATGAATCTAAGAATAATTACATAGTACAACAAACTAGAGAATAAACCTTAAAATGTTGATATTACAAAAATATCTTACTAGAAAGGGCCATAATGCGGGGGCAAGCCCCTACACCCTCTGATTAGCTAGGCTATGAGGCCAACCTCTTTACTACCACTGCCAAATGTATACTTTTTTTCTCTAGCCTTTTCTTTTTCAAGGTATTACACCGTGGACCTTCAAATCGAACATAAACTCAAAACCAAATTTGGGTCACAAATCAGTAGAAGATCTTACATGGAACTTGAAAATAGAGCTTACATTTTCATAGAAACCCATTCAAGTATGCTAGAAATGTCTAATTAAGACTTTAGCTAGAACAATAATAAAAATAGTCCTTTTCAAGAGCTTATATTTTGATAGAAACCCATTCAGATATTCTAGAAATGTCTACCAAGACTTTTAGCTAGAAAATAATAAAAATGGTCCTCGTAGAAGGGATAAATATTGCTTCTTTGACCTGACTTTTAGAAGAGAAATTAAATTGACAATCCAAGAAACAATCATGGTTTCTGCTTATAAATAGGACTATGGTTCATCCACCCTCATATCTCTTATCCATCTAATTAAAGAAATTATGATGTTCGAAGAAAAGAGAATATTCCTTCTTCTTCGCTTTCTTCTACTCACCTTTCTAATTCTTTCATTTACTCCTTGGCTACCACAGGTATATACTACCCTCCTCATTTTTCATCTTGATTCTTTACACTAGTTTAATTCTTGAAAACCTTTCGTTTATTTTTTCTTTTTACTAGTAAAAAGTTTGGGAGAATGCATGCATTTGTTATAAATTTAATTTTTTTCCCTTGAAAAATTTGGAGTGATGTACCAAACTAATCTTTTAAAAAATAGAAATCCCAAAATAATTCATGTTTCAAAATAATATCGAAACTAATTTCTTTTACCATGTGATTGGTGACTTTCAAAATTTATAAATCGTAATCACTTCAATCATACTTTAACTTTGCGCTTAAAACTATAATAGAATTGCGATTTTAAACTTTTTTTTCTATTGCTTAAATGGGTTGGCATTTGCCCAAGTCACGTAAGCCTGGTAGATTCACAATATATATATATATATATATATTGGATTCTCTTCTAACCTGTTGTGGTTGTTTTGATTTTTAAATAGCTAGGGAAGGAGGTCAAGTTCCTAGATTGATGACTCTGCAGAGGGATGAAAGTGATGGACACCGAAAGCCGCCAAAGCCACCACCGCCATCTCCAACAGCAAGACCAGGCCCTAGCAGTGGGGTTTAGTGTCAAAGCAATTCATTTTAGATTAATATTTTTTTTAATATAATCATCAAACTAGTCTTTGTTTTAAAAACCGTATTCACTAAATAGGGTTTTAAAAATTACCTTACAACCACATTCATCAACTACGATTATAAAAAATTAATATTAAAACTGTAGTTGGTAAATATAATTTTAAAGTAATTTTTAAAATCACATTTGGTGAATGCAGTTTTCAAAACATGTGAAAAATTAGTTTGATGATTATTTTGAAAAGAAGACTACTTAGGTAATTTATGTACGAAAAAGAATTGCTTTGACACCAAACTCCTGGATTTTATATGTATCAGAATAACTTACACATACCATTTAATTGTATCACTTAGTTCATCAATACATATTTATGCTCAGAAACGGATTTGTCGGTATATAGTTTAGGGAAAATATGTCAGTATTTTTCGGTATATATATATATATATATATATATATATATATATATATATATATAATTTATTAAATTTAAATTTATCTTTTATTTTACTATAATTTTTTCCTTTTCACTTTTTCTTTTTATTTTCTTTCGATATTTTTTGGGTTTCAAACAGAGCCTAAAAAGATTTTTCTAAAGGGAAATGACATAATTAACAGAATTAGCAAATCGGGAATAAAATATCTTACATGAAAACTTGAAATCTTATTCAAATTTTATGCTCGAAATCTCTAATGAAAGGTAAGCTTAAAGCCAACAAGCCATCTAATTGAAGGAGTATAGGAGATTAATCAACCCTTGCATATACACTTAAAATCCTTATATACATACAAATTAAATAAAGTAGAATAAGTTATTCTTCCTTGACTCTGTCAAACTTCAAAATAATGTGCCAAATGATAATATAATAAAAGCCTCACACATAAACGTCACACCACACCACGACGATAAACAAATACCGCATCAAGACGACGCCAATCAAACGTTACACCAAGATGATAATAATCATATGCCGTACCAAGATGATAACTAAAACACGAAAAAAAAAAGTGAAATCCTAGATCTTATATAAGAACTGTAACACCCCAAAATTTCATTAAGGGTAAAATAGTAAATTATAAATTAATTTATTTGTTAATTAAATTTAATTAATGGCAAAAGAGTCTTTACAATCTAAAACCTAAGTATAAATAGGGTTTTTCTTCTTATTTTCCCCATTTTGAAAACCTAACAATCAAAATTGGACAATTGGAGCTTGAAGGTTTAGAGATATAGAATTTGAGGTTTAGATTTTTTTCAGGTAAAAACTTAACTTTAAATTAATGTTTTATGTTCGTTAGTTAATTCTGAATACATTAGATATTTTGGAAAAAAAAATTCTATTCGGATTAGGGTTAGTTTATTAAAATTTTAAAAGTTTAAAATATTGAAATTTAAAATTTGGTTGATTTATTATTACAAATTGAAACTTTAGAAATTGGAAAATCTTGAATTTTGAGTATAAATTAAATAAATAATTAATTAAAATTAATAAATAGTAAAAATAAATGACAAGAATCAGTCATGTGGAATCTGAGCACAGCGTGGAAGGTGAGAATTTTATTAGTTATGAGCAGGGAACAAAAAATGGTATTTTTCGGCCGATATTTCGCCGAAAAAATCGGTTCAGCCGACCTTAGGAAGAAAAGTCAAAGGAAAATCGATCGAGAGGAAAAATCGAGGGAAAAATCGGTAAAATCGTCGGATTTTTACGTGGCATCGGAAAAAACCGATTTTCCGAAATCGCGGCTGAACCGGCGCTGTCTGAGGAATTTTGAAAAAATGTCGATTAAAATATCGGTAAATATCGGTGAAATATAGATGAAATATCAGGTAAATATCGGTGAAATATCGGTAAATATCGGTAAATATCGATGCAATCTATTTTGACTCAAAATTTTTTATAAATGCAGCCAAAATGTCTGATCTCTTCTGACTCATCCATACACATCCAAGCTCCGTTAACTCTCAAATTATTTTTTCTTTGTGATTTATCTCAATATTTTGAAAGATCTTATTATGAATATGATCTTCATCAAGATAAGTCCCTTCATCCAAATAATGTAATGGAACCACATAGGTCTTCATTTTGGATTTTAAATTACTATTGTAATGTAATTTCGATAAATTATAATGAATATTATTTTCAATAAATGTATATTTGCTTATTTATGTCTTTTATAGAAGTTCAACAAAGTATTTATGAATTTCAAAGCATTTTATTAATTTCGCTTTACCGATATTTTTGTCAAAATATCCTGATATTTAGATATTTCCGATATATCCGTAAAATCGAAATGCCGAATATATCCGTAATTCACAGATATTTTGTTCGGCGGATTTATGAGGAGGTGTTTCATGTTTCGGGCATGATTGTTTTTTTTTTTTTTTTTTTAAAAGGGGTGAAAGATGGAGTGTCTGTATTGGGGAAAGCACTGCTTGCATTACTGTATTGACTTTTTAGGCTTTTATATTAATAATAGTGTGAGTAGTATATATATATATATATATATATATATATATATATATATATATATATATATATATATATATATATATATATATATATGTTAGAAGAATGAATTTAACATTTATATATATATATTGGGGAGTTATGTGTTAAATATTTAAATTATTGAAGAATGTAATTTAACAAATAGAGTAGTATTTAATTAGTGAAATTAATAGTGTAAGACCGGGAAAAACCTAAAAATTTGAATTTTTGCTAGGAAAGGCAAAATGGTAATTTTTTTGGAATTATTTCTAGATCTCGGATGACGAAACGGACTTCACCGTTGGAATCGTCTCGCCACGCAAGAATATAAGTTACGAGGGAATTTCGTTTGAATTAGAGGCGGTCAGTTTTTCATGAATTCCCCGAGACAACATAAAATTAGTGGACCTCGAAAACGAGATTTTAGAAAAATCTGAAAAATATAAATATTTTAAAAAAGTCTTCATTTTAAGATAGATGCAACTGAAAGCAGGACAGGAAATAAATTGTTTCGACAAGACGGAACCGAAGGGTATGACACGTGGCCCGACGTGAGCCACGTGTCCACACTATAAATAGCCTAAAATATCTAACATGCCAAAAGGATCTCATTTTGGTCTAAGAGAAAAATATGATAGAAAGAGAGAGGAGAGAGAGAGAGAGAGAGGGGGAGAGGGAGAGAGAGAGAGAGAGAGAGAGAGAGAGAGTGAGAGGAAAGAAAAGTAAACCTTTCTCGGCGTTCACTTCCAGGTTTGGGTGGAACTCAGCGGAGCCCGAAGTTAAAATTTGCTCTGTGACAAGAGCTACGTGGGTATTGAAATCCACAAGATTTTGTAAGGTCAGGTTAAGTTTCGGAAAACCTAGAAAAGCGATGTCAAATCATGCTAATTGAGGTAGGGTTTTATCTACCGGTTTTAATTTACATCTAAGGGCATGTGTGTGTGTCAAAGTGAAGGTATTTGTCCAGTTTTTTCCTTGACCCCATGGTTGTGTTTTGACATGCCCAGGTCATCCCTTATCTGAATTGAGTGATTCTAATTGTTAGGTAAACTAGACTTGTAGGAGAACATATCTCCTTGAAATAGGTCTGTCCAAATTCCGACCCCTTTGGACTCATAAATTCATTCAAAGTAGAGCTATGTTCAGGCAGTTTTCCTGTTTTGTTTTAAAACCCCATGACTGTGTTTTGGCCATAACTTAGCCATAACTTATCTAAATTGAGTGATTCCCATTTAAAGGTAAATTATACTTATAAGAGAACATATTTTCTTGAAATAGGTCTATCCAAATTCCAATCCCTTTTGACTTAGAAATGCATTCAAGGAGGTACATGTTCGAGACAGGTTTAAGTTATGTTTGAAAACGAGGAAGTAGTCCCGATTGTTTAGGACATATCTTGAGTTTCGGTGATCCGATTTGGGTGATTCCAATTGGAGAAGAACCCTAAGAACCGTATCTTCAAATGATTACAACGAACCAATGTCAAATTATGGATTAAGACCCCTAAAATTGGGTATCCTGATTTGTTTCGATTAATAGCGAATGTGTCGGTTTTGAATGAAAAGGCCATAACTTCTTTATCCGAACTCCGTTTCGGGTGTTCTTGGACTCTATGGAAATATCATTGAGTCAAGAACCTAGCCATATGCTTGTGAAGGGTAATTGGTATCCACAAACTTGCTGAAAGTTGGTGTTTGTACCAAGTGTGCAGGTGGGACACAGGGGTCATTTCCTATTTTGTTTGCCTCCAACTTCGGACCATATCTTTTGCGTCCGAACTCGCAGTTTACCCAAAGGTATTTCTTAGACTCTATGGAAAGCCCATTGAGTCAAGATTCTTTCCATGTTCCCGTGGAAGGCTGTGGGTGTCCAAAACATTTCTGAAAATCTATGTTTTACACTAAGTGTGCAGGTTATTTGGTTGTGTCGATGTGAATAGCCCGGTTTTGACATGACCATTGCATCGCATGTTTTAGGCTATTGTATTGAGTATGAATTGCCATGAGTTAGCCTAAGGAAGGCTATATGATATTACTTGTTTAGTCATGTATTGATGAATGCTAATAATCATGACACTACGATATCTATAAAGATTGACATGAAATGTATGGAAATTATATGCTTGCGATATATGTTGCATGGTACTTGATATAAAGTACGATTGATTAGAATGTTCCATGCAGTGTGCATCATACATGTAATATAAGAACATGCAGTGGTATCACGCCCCGAAACCCACCCTAGGGGCATGACTATCAATTCACACCCTCAAGGTTTGAAGTGTGAAACAACACTAACCTTCCATGTAAGCGGATTTTGTCCCATTCTACGTCGTGTTAAGTAAATCGCGCGACTTTCTAAATTCATAAATTCTCAAATTCAAAATTTCATGCCGACAAACGTACTTCTAAATATCAAATCAATTATGCATGTCCTTATAAAGGCATTGGAATACCGCGATATTTGGGATCTCTTAAATCGACTTTGTACTAATACTAAAGCGAATGTTATCATCAGTGACTTTCTCAATTTAACTTTCAAAACCCGACATTTCACATAAACATGAACTTATTAGTTCAACATGATCCAACATAAAGTTCTAATCAAATCTAATTATGGCCCGAATCCTTTAGCTTTAACCATCACTCATCGCGGAAACTAAAAGTACCTAAAAATATGTCAACAAATGGGAGTGAGCTGAAAGCTCAATAAGAAATATTAATACATTTTCATGGATCAAAAAATTTTCAATCATATAACAAATAGGAGATGTTTTTCATCAAACTTTAGATTCAAAAATAAGTTTGAACATTAACAAAAATTTACTTCAAAACACTCTCATCCAATTCAAATCGGTTTCATATCAAATGTGATCAAACAATTTCGTATCAGGGCGATTCAAACACTTTCATGTGATCCGAATCAAATACATTTCAAATATATTTTCTGGTCATCAAATATCAAATGGTGCCCGACCATGTGGGACTTTCAAATGGGTGGCTAGGCGCAGGTTGTTCGTTTTAAGGTGGATGGAACCAAACACTACTAATACTAGTAACCTTCTTAGAAGAGCCCTAGAGGATGGGGTTGAATCGATTATTCGCTTTGAGGAATGTAAATGTCAACTATTATTCTGTTGACAATGTCATAATAGTGTCAACTATTATTTCAGTTGATAAGTGAGATTAACTAAAGTCAGATATTTAATTCCAAAAGTTAATTACAAAACATCATATCTCACATTTCTTCATTAAACAAACAAATCTCAAAAGTATAATCATACAAAATTACTTTTTGATCATGGATAATCAAATAATTAAAAAAGTAAAACTTTTCCATAAACGAATTATATATAATTCGATTAAAACAATTTTCATCCTCAAATGAAGTAAAAACAAACAATTTTCTTTTTAAAGATGCATTAATATCCTTTACCTCGAAAATTACTCAAAAGCTTTGAAGAGCTAATCTAGAAGAATTTCACCTCAATGAAATATTTCTCTAAAATAATAGAAGAAACTATCATCATTACTTATTTATTCTTAAAACTTTCCTAATTTGATATTCTTAACAATGATATTATTTTTAATTTTTTAATCCATAATAATAAAAGTTAATGGGTTTCTAAATATTTTATAAAATTTGTGATTTATAAAGTTTATTCTATCAACATGATTTTTTTGTTCACCTCAAATATATTGACAACTGTTCAAATGATAACTATTTGAATTAGGTAGTTTTACAAATTTTATAAAACTCATATTCCTTTTGGATTTTATTTTAATAATTTATTTATTTTTATGCCAGAACTAAATTTTTTACTAGAAATAAATAATATTAATAATATTTTATAAATTATATTATTGCACAATACTCATCTAGCCTTTTTACCTAACAATTATCATACTTGACAACAAATATTATTAACAGATCTTATTTCCTATAATTGCTAAATAATTATTCTAATCATATTCCTTATAAATTCTCAATCTTTAATAAAATATTTACTTGCAAAAATACATATATCTTTAAATACTTATCAAATACCATATATTTATACAAAATTCAACCTTTTCAAATTTATCTTATTTGTTTATTATTATTTTCTTTCAAAAATTATCCTTAAATGCTTTTTCATTCTCATACTCAAAGTAATTTAGTATCACACTACCAATCCTTATTTTATTTTATTTTTAAAGAACGAAAGTGTAATCTAAATCGACTTGGGGTTGATCTGGCTTGAAAGAAGATTAGAGAATCTACATAGAAAATCTAGAAAAATAAAATAAGGAAGATCTTACCTAGAGAAATTTGCTCTTCAAACCCTAGATCCGAAAGCCTTACGTCATTTGGAATTCTACCAACTAGAAAGAAATTCAAAGATAAATATAAAGGATTTTCTTTTCTTATTCCAATTTATACCTAGGGTATCTATTAGGAAAATTACCTTTTTACCCCTCTTTCATTAAATTAATTAATTAATTAGCTAATTGAATTATCATTATTATTTTCTAACTTATGCCTATAAAAATTCTTGTCATTATTATTTTCTTTAATTTATACCTACACAAATTTAATAATTTATTATTTTACTAACTTATCACCTTCACAAATTCTGGAGTGTTACAAGTGGCATTAGCATTGCATATGCACAAGGACATCGCATTATGTTGGGGTGTGTGCATGGGTGGGGTCATCCATCATCATTGTTGATGAATGGGTAGTGAGCTCATACTTTGGACGACGTCTAATAAATGTCTCACGGTTTAAAACATAAAAAGAAATATAAATAATATGTGTTGGGTGGGCGAAAAGGGGCGAATTAACCCTTAGGTGAAAAGCACGGAACGCGGAGTGTGAGACTCACGATGATCGAAAGTTCTTTTATGGGTGTAGAGACTGCGGCGTAGTAGAAAAGTTTTGTTGCCCCGAAGACACACGGTCATGTTTATCACATAGACTTACGGTTGTGTGATAGAATTGAGGATTGACTCGGGATTAGTTTGCCCATTGGCACTTGCATTGAATCTTGGTAGTAGTGGGGGCTTAATACATGGGTCATTGGTAATACCAGTGACGATTTTCACACTGGGCATATGCATGTGTGAGGGAGTCGGTGAGTGACTCGGGATCTAGGCAATATGACATTTCATGCATGACATATGACATTCATGTAGACATTTTCCTTGGATGTGTGTTTGTTGTGCGACCATTGCATGTACACTTAGATGAGGAGTAGCCCTTGTAGAAGTCATCCTCTCTGGGCTTTGCTCACTCCGTCGTGGGACCCCTTTCGGGGTATAGGTGCGGTGCGGGCCGACTGCATATGGGACATGAGGGATGAGCGGATGACTTTGTTTTGTTTTGTTTTGTCTTGTATTATATTCGACGAGAACCAAAACATATAAGAAATCGAGAAATAGAGACGGAAATAGAGGCGAATTCGAGTCTCTGGTGAAAATAGAGACGGAAATAGAGACGGAAATTTTTCGTCTCTATTTAATCGGTCTCTAAAAATTAGAGACCAAAATGTTAAAATCTCTATTTTTAGAAACCGAATTGATTCCCACCGTCTCTAGAAATGAGACGGAATCTTAATTCACGTCTCTATTTTTAGAAGTAAGAGAAAGCGTCCTCAGTCTCTAAAAATAGAGCGAAATGGGTAGTATTCCGTCTCTAAAAATAGAGGCAGAAAATCAGTAAAATGCACTTCAAAAATAGAAGCCCGAATAAATTAAACTCCCGTTCTATTTTTAGAGGCGAAAAATCAGTCGTCTCTATTTTTATTGAATTTT